>JANHGN010001996.1:0-41966 GCA_024605025.1 Megaceryle maxima
GCCCATTTCCTCCCATCCTGTCACTGGTCACCAACACCCACCTCTCTACAACCTCCTGTCAGGCAGCTGTAGAGAGCAGTAAGGTCTCTTCTCAGCCTCCTCTTCTCCAGGCTAAACAACCCCAGCTCCCTCAGCTGCCCCTCATAAGACGTTCTCCAGACCCTCTTACGGGTTATACCACGTGTCAGTTCTCCTCCTGTTAGCCCAATTCTTTAAAGTTTCTAATACCTCCATTTGTTCCTGTGCTCAGGATGAAGTTTAGTGTTGCCTTACCAGTGTCCCTCGAAATGAGCTCTGCCCAGGACAGCACTGTTCAAACCCAGGAGTGATTTCCCCACGGGGTCCTGTTATACCGGTTCTTTTTCCTCCTGTTGCTTCACTGGCCGATGCAGTCTCCTTCCTCAGTGCCACCGCCGTGGCCTTGTTTGGTATTTACATCCCTTTCCTGTTTGTTTTGTAGGTCTCTAAAGCATCAATGGTTCCCTCATCGAGGTGTCTCCCAAGGGTTTAACATCTTGCTTCACGTCAAAGTCCCCCCTGCCTAAGAAGGATGAACAGATTTACTCCAGAACCTGTGACCTGCCAGCCACATAAACCTACCGAGGAAGCAAAGAAAGCTCCTTCCAGCCACATCCAGCCTGGAGGAGCTGCTGCTTTCAAGGCCCATATGAAAAGATGCCAGACAGCAGAGTGGTCACGCTGTGTCCCACCGTATCACCTGGTCCAATGAGGCCAGTTACTGCCACAGGGCCACAGGAACTGGCCCCGAGGTGGGAGCGTGGGTTGGTAACACCCTGGAGTGCTGTATCAGAGATACTTTGATCACATCATCTCAGACATTTGCAAACAGTCATTAAATACTGCACCACCTGCATGAAGTTGGGGTAATTTCTTATCCCCACCGTACAGAGCAAGAAGCCAGAGCACACGTGACCTGGAAAAAGATCCTTCATATCCCAGGGCAGAGACTTTAAGCACTAGACTGGGCTTCTTTGGCATCACCAGCACCCAGAGAAACACGCTGGGCACAGTCACATCTGGGAACCACTGGGCAGGGGTGGTGAGGGACGCTCGTGGCTACAGAGCATCTCAAGGAACCTGCTGGGTAAAACACAGGCAGTTCCTCAGCCCCTGCTGAGGCTGGGAATTAGAGCTGGAAAGAGGCTTGTAAAATTCTCAAGTGCTTCCTTCAAGCCAAACCTGCCATTCCCTCCTATTCCATTCAAAGAGATTAAGAGGCATGAAAGGAAACTCCCTTCTCCCAAGCCCTCCTGCCCCTTGTATCCTCATGAGAAGACAAACAAATCTGCCCATCAGCAAATTGTTCAAGTAAATTTATTGTCACCGTGCGGTGACGTTGCCTGGCCTAAGATTAAGATCAACAATAAATTCCTGACCATGGAAAAGAATGAGACCATGAGAAAGCCCACGGCTCTCCTTACCCAACAGGTGTATCTTTACTACATCTCTCAGCAGCTGTATTTTATAGCAGGGGTTTTGTAAAAGGAGTGGGAGGCCGTGGGCTGGAAGGGAGGCGATGTCAAGTGGCATTTGATAAGGACAGAGGGCCAGAGGAAAGGGCAAATTAAACATGAGGAGAGAAGATTGCCAGTCTGTATGGTACAGAACACACCAAACCTCTCCACACCCAGCTGCTGGGGTTCGAACCCACTCCCTCTCCTGTTCCAGAGGCAGAGAACAGGAGGAACTCCTGGGCTGGGATCCTTTGGTGTTGCTGTCTCAGTTCCAGCGCTCTCTGGCTGTGGAGCAGCTGGGCAGCCAGGTCTCTACAGGGGCCGGACCCCTGGCAGGTCTTTCTATTTTACAATAAACAGGGTGGGGCTGTTTATGGCATTGCAATTGGACCCTTTCTTTGCCCGCATCTTCTCCCAAAGATGTTGGCTTAGGAGGATACAGCATCCACCTCCCTGGGGCACTTGGCAGAAAGCACAGCTTTTATTTCCAGACATAAAACCCCATCACCGTGGGACAAGTTCCCCAAAGCTCTTTTCCTCCTGGTAGGCAGAAATTCTGCTTGACTCCCTCTGCTCCAGCCAACCCACCTTGTAAAGATCCTCCTCCACCTGGGCCCTGGCAGTACAGCCTCGTGGATTCCAAAGGGTCTCCACAGCCCAAGTGCTGCATTGGTCTCGAACACCGGGCGATGGACAGAGGGTGGATCACGGGAAGGGTTTCCTGGGCCAGGTAAAAATAGGAATTGTTCTGAAGTACTTGTCACTCCTAGAGACAGCAGAACACAAATGTGACTAACCAGTGCTTTTGCCCACTCAACAGGAAAGAAACCAAAGCACGGAAATTAGCAGAGGCACACAGACATTTCAAGACACACTTTTTCTGAGAGGCATCAAACTCCCTAGCACACAACACGCAGGACCTTTAGTGAACTGAGAACAACAGATTGATGATGAGCACCAAGCGTCTAAATCCCGATAAGAGCAAAGCACAGCGTCTCCTGACACCTTCAGATGCTCTAATATCAGCCAAAGCCCCACAGATCAGCAACGTGGCAGTAGCAGCACCAGAGTCCTGGCCGGTGGCTCTTTGTCCAACTTGCTGGTCCGTATTTTACAGCGTTATTTTTAAAGGGGAGCTGGGAAGCGGCGTGTTTGCGGTGGAGAGGCCATTAAAGTGTCACTGACTGTCAGCGTGTTTGACAAACAGGTTCTGTGACTTCTGGGGCATGTGCAAAACTACCACATAATTCTGGTTGTTGGTACAACAGACATTTCACCTGCAGTATTTTGGTGTTTGACTGGAAGCGAGGAGCACTTGCAGGGGAGGGGGAGGAAGGACGCATGTCTTGGTACAACAGAGACAACCTCTGTGCCCCGGCTGGAGAGCCACGTGGCAGAAGCATCTCAGCACCTTCTCCTTGGTTCTGTACCCCTCTGGCTGTCCCGTCCTCCGGGGGCTTCACCAGAGCTTTGCTGACGGAAAGCCAAGTACAACGGGAGAAGAAACACATCCCACAGCTGGGAACCAGGAAACGCCTGGGGAAGGGGGAGGAGGGACCCACTCTCGGTGAGGAACAGGTTAAACACCCCCCCCCCCGGGCTTACAGTATCTGCCACAAGTCCCTCCAGCCACGACCAGTGGGCAGTGGTCAGACCTGGAGCCGTTCCTCGAGGCAAAGGGACAGCTCCCGAAGGAACAGCGCCCAATTCTGACCCCGTGCTGATGCGAGGGAGGCAGGTGCAGGGACAAATCCTGCTGCAGCCACCACGTGTTGCGAGGTCTGTGTGGACAGGGAGCTCGTCGCGGGGCGGAGGCTCAGCTCAGCTCAGCCTGGGCAGACCGTGTCCCTGGGTGCCCGCTGGCTAATTGTTGCCAGGCGCAAATAACATTATTTTTTCAGTTAGTCAGACTCATATTTCTTGCCCTGTTTATTCTAAATCCTTCTCTGGGAGGTGACCGAAGGGCTGAGCAAGCAGACAACAGCAGCCCTGCTACTACTGCCAGCATCTGAACTTACCCAGCTGCAGAGTTTGTCCCAGCCACCGGCAGGGAGAGGACACCCCAGTCCCATTGGTGTCTCCAGAGCCCCTGCGGCAGCACAAACGGGGTCACAGGCTTTTCTGGAGCCGCGTCCAGATCACATCCCAGACTTGCAAGGTGCTGTGCCAACACGCAGCGGTTCTGCTGACTCAGCCAGGACAAGATCCCCAGCCAGCACAAATCTGTCTGTTTAGTGAAAGGAGCAGAGCTCGGTCAGGGTATTTGCGCTGAAGGTCTGGCCCACGGTCATTCGGGGGGGTTACCAAATGAACTGAAGAGGAAGGCAGTGGGCTAGAGACACCTTCTGTGGATGGTGCAGAAACACCTTTTCATTTTCGTTGGTCTTTTATGCCACTCTGACTAGAAACCCATGAAATGCAGTGTCCGTGCATGAGAAGGGCAAGGGGACAGCATCACCACTGGCACAGCCTCCATGGAGGCTTCACTCTGCTGCTAAAGGCCCCCCCCAATCTTCTTTCTGCTCTAACCTGGAAAGAGGGAGGAAAATTGCACTGGATCACAACTGCCAGTCATGAGATTAGAAGAGACCTGAGCCCACCAGAACACACAACACATGCAGAACTGTTCTGTACCCCAACGAGCAGAACTACAGGGGGGCAAAATGCATCACAGTTAAATCAGTCAGCGGCTGGCACGAAGCAGCAGCTCTACTGAAGGCTGGTTATTCAGCAGGGGTCAATGCCTGAGCTGTTTGGAGACAGGGTCTTGTTTCCAGGAGCTCTGGGTAACCCCTTGCACGGGGTTACAGTCAAATGTAGAATCAAGACAACCCTCGACACACTAAAGCTAAACCCCAGTCTGCACCCAGCGAGTGTTAGCCCGGAGCTCCAGTTCTGTGGCCAAGGGCACTTCCCAGCAGAAGGTACCAGGACATTCACACGGAATGAGGGGTTCAGTACCCACCTCACTGATCTGAAATTTAGTTACACAAACCCAAGGAACTACCTGGGGAACTAGGTGGGGAAGCAGAGCAGAGGGGACCCTCAGTGACTCCAGTAAAGCTTCCCACACTGCCAGAGGCAGGGTTTCATTTCCCTCTGCCTTTGATCCTCTCCGATACCTCGCGCGGCGCCTGGGCACCTCCAAACACAAGGTGTGGGTGTCCTGACACAGCAGAGGATGCTGCCTTCCCCTTTATAGTGACAGAGAACCTCACCACACACTGACATCCTCATCTGCTTGCTTGATGATGCAAGGGATGAATAAGCACAAATAAAGACATAGAAACTGGGTGTTATTTGTAGAAGTGAAGAGCAGAACCCTCCACCCAGCACCAGGGATACCAGAGCTCTTGCACAACTTGGCTCACACGCTGCTACGTCTCTTTTTTTATCCACTGCTGGCACTGCAGGAGCTCGTTCACCCAGAGCACATCTGCAGCTACAGTAGGAAGCGGCTCCCTGCTTCTGCCACGAGCAGAAAGACCTGGGCACCAGAGCAGGGTCCCTTGGACAGAGCTGCTGCTGAACTCTGTGAAGCACCCGCTGGCCGACAGGGAGCTGAGCTGCCCTGCACTGAGCCGGTGCGCCTGGAGCACTGCTCCTCACCAGCTAATTAGAAGGACTTGGTACCATGGGCTGGGGGATGACCAGCAGCTAAAGCTGGTTTGAAAGCTGCTGATTTTGTAGATGTTAAATAACAGCTACAATTAATGGGAGTTGCTAAAAACAACCCCTCTTTTCAGTGCTTTTATTTGATAAACCAAAGAGAAAACAGGTGCTGGAGGCTGCCTGTGCCCATGGGAGGTGTTACCCTGGCGGGGGGGTCCTTTCTTATCAGGGTAGAAAGAGGTGGGATAGAGGGAGAAAAGTAGATAGGGTAAAAAGAGGCAAATCCCGCATCTCTGCCACTCACCCCAGGGCTGGGCACTGGGTTTGTCACACAGCTCAGGCCTCAGAGAGCAACACCCGTGCAGAGCTTCTCAGACCTCTGCAGTGCACGAGGCACCCAGACACCCTCCCGTCCCGGTCCATTTTACAAGACCCAGAGCATTTCTGACGGGGGTTGGCACAAACCAGCTGCCGACGGTCTGGAGCAGACACCGCTCCAGAGGAAGCTGCTCTCGTTTGTCAGCGCCAGCCCTTTGAGGACCATGAGCTGGTTCATACTTTCACACGACCTCTGCTCGCTCGGAGGTGAATCGCCTTCATCGCTCGCATCTTAATCTTCAAAAGGAACTGGTGGGCTCCGGGCAAAGAGTCAAGAATGCTTTCACATATTTGGGAGCTCTGCTTTACGCAACCGCTCCGGCAACTCGCCTTTGCTGGAAGGGATGAGCGATACTGAGCCAGTCAGCAAAACACCCACCCCCGGCAGGGGTGGTGGGGGGGAGGTGACTGTGCCTGCTGGCCCGAGTCCACCAGCACTTCCCTGCACACAGGAGTCACCCTCATTCGAACCTGGCAGAGCCAAGAGTACCCAGAACCTGCACAGAAAAAGCACCCGGTTTTCTCTCCCCAGCCCGTGAGCAGAAAGCCTGGGGGAGCCGTTTGTGCCACGCAGCCACGTGTGGCTCAGACAGGCCCGTTCCCACCCGGCAGAACTTAGGGTGAGTTCATAGCCAGGGTGAAAGGGACCGCTGTAAAATCTGGCCCAATCCATCACTGGTCTGCTGGGGATCTGAAGCTAAGAGTGTGAGGTGATCTTAAAAGGTCTTTTCCAACCTAAAATTCTGTGTGTGTATGAGTTTGGCTGTTGTAAATTAGGAGCAATGCTCCTAGAGTCGGTGGCCTTAGACTAGTGCAACTAGGAAGAGAATCGGGCGGGTAGCGCTGTGTTTACCCTGGGAGGGAGTTACCCCAAAATCAAACTTTTAGAGCAGTAATTGAGGGCTGTGTGGTGACCAAAAGCCCATAACGTTGCACACAGAAAACACCCCAGCACTGCCTGCGGCCCTCCCAGGCAGGTGCTGCAGGGCAGAGGAAGCTGCCTTTGCTACCAGGGGTCTCCCCAGGAGCCCCAGCTCCTGCCAGGGCAACGGCATCTCCTGGGGTGAGCACTTGCACAGGGCAGGGACCCATAGTGAGCTGCTGGGGTACACCCAGCTCCCTCCATCCACTTTTTGCACCAACTCCTGGTGCTCAGTCTGTGCTGTGGAGGACACGGTGCTTCCCCTGATCCACCTACCCTGTGTCTCTTGGGGGGCTGGGTGCTCCCTCTTCCCCAGGACAGGGGGAAACCTCTGCTCTTACCTGAGCAACGAGCCGTGTCCACGGGGCTGGGCAGGATGGATTCATCCTCTCCAGGTGAGGCAGGGCTGGCAGGGTGCCCTGCACATCAACTGCTGCAGAGCTCTTCCCGAGCAGAGCGGAGCCCCCGCGCCCTCCTGACGCACCAGGGTGAGAAGAGGAGCTGTAGGTCCATTGACACCAAGTGTTGGGGGCTTCCTGCTCTGCCTGTTTCTAACTGGAGCTGAAGTTCTGCTACAGCAAAGACTGTGGGCACAGCCCTGCAGAACCAACACTGAATCAGAGAAATTCTGCTGAAGAAGGAGGATAGGAAGATGAAGGAGGATAGGAAGATGAAGAAGTGCAGAGTGCTGGGAGAGATCTTCAATGGTTGATAAGCCTTCAAACTTATCTGAGCCTCATCTCAGAGGCCTTCTTCATCATGATAACAACACTTAAGTAATCCAAAATTCACCAGTACGATGCATTTCATCATTTCAAAATGATGGGACTCAGGTGCATCTTGACATGGAAGAGCAGAGGATGATGAGGGCAGAGGCGAGTCCCCAGCTTTCACTGGTCAGAGGATTAATTAGAAAACAGAGGGCTGCCCTTGGTGGTTTTTACTGTAATGGGAAGCAACTGCAGACAGCTCTGGCACAGGGGTGAGGGACAGGGGCTGAGAGAGAGCAGGAGTGAGGGCTTAAAGAGCCAGCGCAGCACAGGGAAGGAAGGACCCAACTGGCCACCCAGTGACACCACCTCCCCAAAAAGAGAGGCTGAGCTGCTCCTCCTAAGAGCAGGACTAAACTGGGGCGGCTTTTCTGTTTGACTCACTTGAAATGTCACCAAATCTGTGTGGGGTGACCCCTCCATCAACAGGCTCTGCCCAGAGACCTCCTCCTGCCCGCAGCACCAGCAGTGGGATGGCACAAGTCATAGAATCACAGAATGGTGGGGGTTGGAAGGGACCTCTGGAGATCAGCGAGTCCAAGCCCCCTGCCAGAGCAGGGTCACCCAGGGCAGCCCACACAGGAACAGATCCAGGTGGGGCTGGAAAGTCTCCAGAGCAGGAGACTCCACAACCTCTCTGGGCAGCCTGGGCCAGGCTCTGTCACTCACAGCAGAGTCTGCTCTGTGCCTCTGGGGTCACCTCCCTGCCCCGGCTCCTGCCGAGCCCTTCTCAGCTCTGCCCTCCAGAGCTGGGTGCAAACGTTTCGCTTTCCATCTCTGAACCTTTATTAGAAGGGACCATCCAAAACAACAAACCAACAACACAGTTACAAAAGGAGTTCACGGAGAAATGTGAAGCAGCCTGTGTTTGAAATGCTCTGTGTCACCGAACTGAGTCCAATATAAAACAATGCCTATTTATACATATATAAAATATAAAAGGAACAATACATCAGAAATGTATAAACAAGGGCTGTGGAGGCCTTGGTGGTATTTACAGTGGGAGATGTGGCGGCAGGGGGGGCGCAGGCGCCGGCAGTGTCCGTTCAATGTTGAGTTTTTCAAGGCATCTGTGATAGTCTCTGGACACAGAGATGCTCAGAGCTGGGCTCAGCCCCGCCAGGACTGGTGGCAAGGTTCTGCATGAGCACTGGGTTGGGGGAAAGCCAAAGCCCGGGGTTGGATCCACCACGGGCCAAGGCAAACGGCGAGCAGAGGCCATCCCCCTGCCCCGGCCTGGGCTCCGGCGGCCGCGTTGGCGTCGCCGTGCGGTCCTGGCTGTGAAACGGGAGGTCAGGCCCCTCGCCAGAAGGGAATAAAATAAAATAAAATAGAAAATAATAATAATAAACTCAAGAGGGAGACGTTCCGCGGTCGCATCGGTAACAGATCTCCCCAGCAGCCTCCAGCCCGGCCCTGTGAGGCCGGGGCCCTGCCCAGGGGCAGTGGATTCAAGTAAAGGCAACAAGTTGAGGCATTGGGCTGAGTTCTGCTGGGTCAAACTCGCCGGCTTTGAGAGAAGTCCCAGTTAAGTGCTGCCTGCGGCTCTTTATAGCTCCTTGAGGACGATCTGGAACTTGTCCTCTGCTTCCACCACATCCAGGAGAAAGGCCATGTGGTTGCTGTAGTGCTGGATGATGTTGTTGTCCATGTTCACCAGGATCCTACAGGAGAGGGAGAACGGCCGGGTCAGAAGCAGCACATCAAAAGGTTTGCAGAGCAGCTTAGTAGGGAGGGCTGGACATTCCCAGTTCTGAACTGGGAATAGCATCACTGACAAAGCCTCGTGGCACCGGAGGGGGGGCCTCTCCACAATGTATCCACAGAAAGTTCCCATTAAAAATTGCCTTTCCTGCCCTGTTACTGGTCAGCATCACGGTAGCCACGCTCCTTGCCGGGGGGTGGCCACAGGCTCCGGGGATCACAGCCTGGGGCACCGCAGCGCCCACCATACCCAGCTAGAGGGGCTCAGCCCTGATTAGCTCATTAAAGCCACGACACAAGACGCAGGAACCTCCTGCAGAGCTTTTCGCAACTCTGCCCTCGACAAGCCTCGGCCCAGCGGTTGCTACGCAGGCAAATTCCCCTGGATTAGGGCAGGGTGTGAGTCGGGAGCAGAATTGCTCAGCCCTCGCCGCGCACCCGGGCGCTTTTCGGGGTGCATTGTTCTGAACAAGCCGAGACTGCTCTGGGAGGGGATGGAAGTGGTTTGGAATGGGATGCTCTTTGCCTCTCCGCAACGACCTCCCGCGCAGACGTGCCCTGAGCACTGCCTGGGAGCCCTTTCTGTGAGGAACACACACACGTGTGCACATGCACACACACACACATGCACACACACGTGTGCACATGCACACACACATGCACACACACACACACGCACATGTGCACAAGTTGCCAGCGGTGGCAAATCCCTGCCCGTGCTGAAGGGCACAGCTCCAACCCCGCTGCGGATACAGCAGCTCCGACCTGGAATCAATTGCAGAGAGAGACAGGGAGGAAAGAAAAGCATTCTGACAGCTGATCGAAACCCGAGGCTGCGGTTCCGTGCCTGGCGAGAGCCCCTCGTTATTGTCCTGGCAGTCACGGGGCAGCTTTGCATCACCCCACTGCGCTCCCATAAATCAGATGTGAAATTTGTAACCGTTTGGAGGAAACAAAGAGAACAAATTATCTTTCTTTGCAGGAAGCACATCCCCTCCAGGTTCCTGCCGGGGTCATTAACGGAGCAACAGCGTTAATTGTGCAACTCTCCACCAGCCAAGGTTAAAAACGTGAAAAAGAAAAGGCTGAGCATCTAACACCTCTCACGGCTGAACGGGCACAAACACCGGCCCCAGTGTCCTGCTGCGGAGCACTCGGGGGTCAGTGCAGCCACCGTGGGCTGCAGTGCTGGGCTCCTGCCTGGGTGATCCCAGCACCTACAGGCGGGCTCGTCCCAGCCCTGGCCCAGCGTGCCCAGGGTCCCAAGGGGAAGGTGGGAGCTCTGCCCTCATCTCCAGTCTGTTCTGGCATCAGCTTTGTCCTGGCGCTCGCTGCCGCGCTGCCTGCACCGCAGCACAGAGCACCGGCCCCACGGGCTGTGAGTCCTGCTGGGGATGGGCACCCAGAGCAGGAGGCGGCCGGGGCACAGCATCTGACACCGTCCAGGGGTCTTCCCGGTGAACTGTAACTGACCATCACGGCTGCACCTCAGCTCCTGGCACCGCGCAGGAGCGGCTCTGGGGCTGCCTGGGGCCAAGGTCCCCGAGCCCCAGATCCCAGGGAGTCTGGCTTCCAACTCGTGCCCCCAGAGAGACCAGTGGACACCCGAGGAGAGCCGGAGAAGTCACCTGTGCCTCTTGCTAACGTGCTTCCATCTGATTTCTCAACCACAAAAGATTTGAGGGAGTGTTGACCGGGGATCTGAGCCCTGTATTGTTTTTCTAGAGCAAACCTCACCAAGATATGAAATTACTTATTATTGCTCTTGAGTCACCCTGAGACTAAGTTCATCTGAATAACCTCATCACGCTAAGGAGGCCCAGGGCTGACACTAGGTCCTCAGCTGCTGTCAATCCAGGTAGTACCACTGAGCTTCACTAGTTTACAGCGGGGGAAGATCTGCCCCTCAAGCTGTAATTACCAAGAGAGGACTGTTTAAGGTGGAGCGACTGGATAAAATTATTTAAAGGAAAATGAAATCTGGGGGAGCAGGAAGCAGTGTCTGACCCTGCCATCTGCTACGCTGGAGGAGATCTTGTGTCCTCAACAATAACCTTATGACATCAGTCATGTCCAGCTTTCATTAAGCTTGGCAATAAATTTGCATTTATTTTTTAATTTAATTTCCAGACGTTGTCTTCTCTCCTCATTAGATACCTCTTTGCTCCTCCAGTCTGGAGGAGAGTTGGAAAGCACATTTGCCCGGTTTCCCTCCCAATCATTATTAAACAACATTCACTACTTATCAGATCAAGTAATGAACAAAACCAAAGCAAAACAAAGCTGAGGTGGCCCCTCCCCTAAGCTGTGCCATTTCCTGGTCCACCTGCAAACCCATCAGCGCTTGGATCTCTCTTGCCATGCAGATGTTCACCATCAGCTGGTTCAGAAAGCTCCAGCCTGAGCTGGAGTTACCTCAGAGGAGATGCTGTCTGATGACAGCCTGATGACCTGTGATGGCCACATCAGAAGCCACCACCATGGCTGACACACCTGAGTTTTGGCTCAGTCCTGAAGCTGTAACAATAAACTGACCAGCCCTGTCCTTTGCAGTCGTTCTTCTTCGAGACCGGGCTCGAGGCACTCTCTGGCTGAAGGTGTGTGGGACAAGCCACTCTGGAGGCCACCAGTGTTATTCTTTTATTTTGGGGAGCAAATTTCCATTTCTGACAGCACTGAGGGCCCTGAGTTCAGGAACAGGTGGAGAGCCTCCTGACAGACCTGGATACCTCACTATGGCCCATCCACCGTCTTAAAATTAGGACCATATCTAAATCCCATCCAAGATCTCAACCAAGGAGCTTTAGAACTCTCTCATCTCACTGTCACCGGGAAGCAAATGCAGCAGCAGAGCTTTGGACTAACCCTCAGCTCCCAAAGACTCTATTCCCTCTTTTTTTACACAGAAGAGCTCTCCTGGGGGCCATGCTGGTGAGAAGAGCAGGGCTGCACAGCGCGGGACCTGTCATCAGCCCTGCTTTTCTGCCTGGCTCTCCCCATGCCCAAGCTCTGGACCAGGGCCAGCAACAACAATGAGTTCATCTCCCAGGCAGTCACTGCTGCTTGCGAAGCCCGATTAGATCTCGCTCGCTCTGCAAGAAGGGCTCTGGATTTAGCTTTATGAAATTAAGCTTGGGAGTTTATGAGTCGTTGCCTTTCCATCAGCTGAAGGGAGAACTCGCCGCCAGAGACGGGGATAAACCCAGAGGGAGTTCTGAGCCCAGAAAACATTTCTGGAAGTAGTGCTTGGCTCCACAGCGAGGCCACAGCCCTCTACGGAAGCCTCAGCAGCTGCTGCAAACCAGCACAGTTCCCTCTCTGCCACGGGGAGATCCCCATGGATCGGTCACTAATAAACACCACGCTGCAATCGCTCGAGCTGCCGTCTCACCCCGGCTGCGACCCTCACCCGTCAGCCCTGCAGGGCTTCGCCTGTGTCCCAGCAGCGCCCAGCAAGCGTCTGAGGTGGGACCGGCATTTCTGTACTGGGGCTGCACAAGAGACACCAGTGCCCAGAGGGGTCTGATCCATCCCCTCCCAAAGTGTCAAGTTTCCAACCTTCCTGGTCTGGGGATGGGATGGCAAAGCTGGGAACAGACACCCCCTACTTTTTGACCTTCCCTCTTCTCCAACCCGGAGCTGCCCATGCTCTTACTTAACTTGGGAAGTGTCTTTCGGAGGCAGGGACATTTAGGCCCTGGGTCTGGAGAAGCAAACATTCATACCTCTCTGATGGCACTCAGATAAGTCCTCCATAACCTCCAGCTTTCAGACTGAGACACAAAAGATCACCCATTAAACTCCCCAGACAATTCCTCCTTCATCCAACCTCCCTTCCTTGGGAGACTTTACACTCCAAACAAACAGAATACAAACAAGCATTATCCCAAATCTTTAAAGCCCAGGATGATCAGTTTTATATGCTCCAAATAGCACAGGCTCACATGGCTTTACTTTTTATTATCTTGTTAAAGCGCTGTCAGCCTATGGCAGGGTACCGGAGGGAACGGGCTTTGGGAGGCACGGTGTAAAAGCAGATGAGAGATTAGCTTACCCTCTTTTGCATTTTTTGTAGACTTTATAAATGCTTTCTTCAGGAAGCCCGTATTTTTCTGAAATCTGTGAGAGAAAACACGGCAATTCTTTGTACTTGTAAAATGAAAGACCCATGATAAAACCCGAGGGTAACACCGAGCCGGGGTTATTCTGCAGCAAAGGATTTCCCCTCCCTTTTACTCGAGAAAAAAAGGGCTAAAGTCACCATCTGAACAGGACAGTGGAACGTGTCTGTGTCTGGCAGTGGGCAGAGGGACAGGCTGCAGCTTGGCTTTGCTTCTCTGAGCGATGGCTACTGCCAGGCCAGGCACCTCGGGGAATAATCTTCATTTTCTTTCTCTCATTCCCTGGCCTGTTTGGGGCTTGATGCCTCGACCTGCCGGGCACAGAGGGCTGAGCTTTGCCTTTGCTGATGCCTCCAAAGGGGAGAGGAACTACAGAGAGCATGTGGCTGTGTCTGCCGGGGATGGATGCACCTGGCTGCAGCTTTTGCTTAGTTTTTAGCTGCCCTGCACAGCCTTCCTGCAGACCTCCCCTCGGCACATACAGTTACAGTTTTAGGATGACAGGAGTTTTGTGGCATTTTCTGTAGAGGTTTTTGACCATTTGTGGTGAGGGATGGGGGAGGGAGAAGGTGGCAACGAATCCCCTGCTCTGGCATTTCTCCAACTCTCTCATTTTAAAAGTTTGTCAAACTGACAGAGCTTAAAGTGCAGCCATAAAGCCACCCCGAATCTGGGAGGTTTATTGTTTGTTTCCTTCCCAGCAATCTCCAAAGAGAGGTGGGTTATCAGAGATGCTGCTGATAATCATCTCAGAAATATGTCTGTGTGCTCCTCAAACACAGCACAGGGAATTCCAGAGCAAGGCCAGAGCTGGATGCAGATTGCACATCTGCAGCCTTGGGAATGGAAAGGGTGTTTTATTTACAGTGGAAAATAGGAATGTGTTGTCACAAGAGGAGACTTATGATCTGAACAAAACACCTTTGCCATAAGGTGTGTTCTTCCCCACTGCAGCACTAACAACTCACAGCCCACGCCAGGAGCTGTGGGTAGAATTCACCTGCTACTCACAATTTCCATTTCCACTCTCAAGAGAAAGCAGAGTGGAGATAGGAACGGTCTCACAGCCAGCATCCGATACACCAGGTACCAGTGTCCTTCTATCTGCAGTTTGTCCATGTGCCCCAGTTTTTTGGTAACACTTACAGCTGTTCTGAGGCCCTGGAGATCCGGTGTCTTCAACATGAGAGCATCAAACACTTCCTCAGACTCCCTCCGCACGTACAACAAGACTGAAAGAGACAAAGCACCACAGTGAGCCGGGGCAGTGTGCAGAACGCAGCCCCGTTCTCAGAGGGATGCGGCTTCAACCGAGTCGAGATCCAGGGTTACTTGAGTCACATGAGATGCTACGCTCAGGAAGAGTTCCCATCCCAGGGGTTACCTCTCTGAGGATCCTCTTCCTTGATTTGCTTTGGAGGTACCGGGTCAAACTCCTCTGTGAACGAGGCACCGCTTCGCTTCAAGGGCAGCCTAAGGCAAAGCAAGGAGGACTCTCAGGAGGACTCTAAGGCTGCTCTCAGGAGGACGGAACGATAGCAGCGAACAAACCCATTCCAGCAACTCAACTTCTGATTGAGCGGCCGATTACTCCAACAAACACCCAGCAACAAAACACCAGTTTTATAAATTACAGCAGCAGAGCATCTGCCAGAGCTGCAGCTTCCCACCTAACGCAGGCAGGGCCACCGGTGGGTGCAGGAGGTGCTTCTGGTATCACATCATCAACAAAAGCCGCCTGCCCCTCCAAGTCATCGTTTCTCTATCGGTATCACTGGACAGCAGATCGAGCCTGGGGTACGTACTGGATCTCCCCACCCTAGACACATTACAAGTGGGATTTCTCCTTTGTTCCAGTTTATTTTACAGCAGTATCTGCCTCAGGTTATTTGAGCCCTTCTGTCCCAGTACTGTGATGGGTTTTTTCCCCTCTTTCGACACCTGTCTCAGTAAGAACAGGAGGACAGTCACGGGCCAGACTCAGGTTGGAGTTGCTCACTGACAGGGTAAGAAATATTATCTGCATTTCTGCATCCCCCAGTCCATTCTAGGCCCAACTGTAACACATATTTTGACACTCGGGGTGTCAGGGAGACACTGTGCTGTTATTTTGCACCTGTAGATATATTTACTGCCCGTGGACATCAACCAACCACGTAGCCGAAGAAATGAGAGCAGCTGATGGATGGGAAATGCAAACTGCTGCATCCTTACCTGTTTGCAGAGCTGGGAACAGCAGGAGGGAGCACCTTGAAATGGAAAGGAAACATTGATCTTTTAGTTTGCACAGTGTGCCAATGAAGCTGGGGGGAAGAAGGCAACAGGGGCACATTTTAAACGTGATTTCCCCTCTTCCCAGTCCATCATTTTTCCTACACGACTAAACCCAAACATCTGTAGGTGTTTCTTAGATGAAATGACACCTGACATAAAGAACCTATCTAGATTCTCCTCCTCTGAGACCTGAACACATATCTAGTTAGACCCTAAACCAGGTCAAATCTCATAACCTAGTCTCATGACCAAGTTTCTCAGTGAGTTCTTTGGTTGTAAAGCAGATTCTGATGCCTCCAGACAGCGGCCACCGTGGGAGGATGTCACAGCACTGTCACAGGTGGCTCTTCCCCCCCGTGACAGTTGTTTCTACAGGGAATACTGATGAGCTCTGAAGGAGCCTTGGTCTCTGTTTCCTCAGGCCCAAGGGGACAGAGGAGAGCAGAGGACAAGTGGGAGAGGTCCCCCCCACCACAGGAACAGATACAGTCACATTTTTCTACACTTTCTGCTGATATTTTTGCTACCTCTCTAGTCCTCTGCGGAAGCTGCAGATGAGACCTGCAAACCACAGGAATATCTGGCTGGAAGGAACCTGGAAGGGTTATCATGCCCATCACTATTGCATGACTTATCTAGGCCACTCCTGACAGCTACATCTTTGAGTTCACCACATTTCCACAGAAGAATTGTGGTTTGGTTTTGTTTTTTTACATAACACAAGTCACGATCAGTTTGGAAATGATGGGGGTGACAGACGAGGGCAACAGGCTGGTTGTTTTTCAAAGGAACTTACCGTGCCACACCTCTGCAGGTTTGAAAAATGGACGTTGGGGATAAACAGGACTGGCTGGGTTTCGAGGTCAGTCTCCGGCCTCAGGAACGTGATTTCATTCCCTCTGAAGCCAGAGAGCAAACAGCCTTTCAGACCTACAGATGGAAAGTCCAGTTCATCTCAGTTCAGATGGCAGTTAAGAGGCAAGTAGATGCAGAATGGGGAAAGCACCTGCCCAAGGTCTCCCAACAACAGAAAGAAAAAAGCAGGGTCACGTCTTTGGGGCTTGCCTGGTGCTGTCTCCCCTGGGGAAGGCTCCCTGCTGAGACCCCAGGACAATTCAGAAAGGTTCTTTAGTATTCATAAAGGGCTTTGGTAGGAGACCAGCCAAAGGACCTGACTGACAAGCTATTTCTGAATGGTGCTGATTTCATCAGGCTTGGAAATACCCAGGGCCAGATCTTGTGGAAGTTAACGGACGAGGCAACACGGATTTCAACACCATCAGGTAACAAACACCAGCACTGACCATTGTTGTTGGAGTCCAGGCATTTTCCTTTCCTCCTGAACTGCTTCCTTTCATCATCCCGCATTTTCCTCTCTGCTCCCTGTGGGGAAAATAAAAATTAAGACCTTGACAGTTCTAACATTGGCAAGGGAAGGTTTAGAGGCCATCTCTAGGAGGTAAGCACGTGAAGGCAAAGGCAGCCTGTGTTCAGAAATGCTCATCTCAGAGACCTTCTACAGGCCACCCAGAACTTTCTGATACTTAAAAATTTAAAACAAAAACAAATTCTGCTTAAAAAAAATGGAAAAAAAAAAAAAAAAAAAGCAGACAGAAACAGCTGTGAGGTTTTTTTCTGTGGGAAGATATCTGAGGCTGGGGAAGAACCTCTCTTCTTGCTATTTAAAAACTTGTCAAAAATAGAGTTTATTATGAGGCACAATCCCATGTAGGTCTGAGTTGGGGAACACTTTCTAAGGACTCTGTTCTACAAAAGCCTCAGCAGTGCAGACACATCCCCGCTGTCCTGTCTCAGCTCAGGGGGATAACCAGCTCTGCTCCTCAGCCCTGATCTCTAGGCTGTTCTAGACTCTCACAATCTTTCTGGTTTTTTCTCCTGAAGTCACTGGCCATGGACAAGCTGGTGGAAAAGCCATGTCCCACCTTATCACAGAATATCTTGATCTGGCAGACGGCGCGGTGCACCAGCTGGCTGCTCCCATTGCCGCAGTCGTAAGTGTCGATCTGGAGGTTGAGTGGGACACCCTTCACTCCTTTCTGGGAGGAGAAGTCAGTGCTCAGGCAATTCACCCCAATAAATACCTGCAAATAGGAACAGAGATGGATGCAGATTGTTGGTGCTGAAAACAGTATCCTCAAGCAGCAATGGGAGCAGGGGGTAGGGAAAAAAGCAGCTACTGAGACATCCTTCCAACTTTCCTGGCATCAGCCAAGCCTGGGAGGTGTTGGTTTCCCACCAGTTCACTGTCCTGCCCGGGGATGTTCTCACTGATATTTCTGATCTTTCATTTGAGTGAGGGACCCTCAGAGAGCAGTGCCCTGGAGGAAGGGAGGAGGGCTAGGCTAGAGCTGCAGGAATTACAAATCACTGCTGCTAGCAAAATAAATATTCATCACATGCTGCTCTCCTTGGTCACCAGGATGGAGTTACCTCCAGTGGAAGCTTTTGAAGAAAAGCTGAGCACAGCCTGAATCCACATCGTATCTCCAATTAACCAACCCATTTGTGTCACCTTGAAATCTTCCCTGGACTCTGGGGACAGATTTGCAGCTGGAGAAGCTCCCTCAGCAGGGCTCTGGCTGAGGATTTCAACCCTGAAACCTAATGTCAGATCTAGTCAGTACCTATATATAGAAAAGCAAACCACTTAACTATGGTGTGAAGTTTAATTGCAAGAAGAGAAGCAACAGGTGCTGCAGACAACCCAAATACCTGCCCCCTCCTGTCGGGGCTCCCAGCCCTGGCTGCTCTCTGAAGTCTCACCTTCACCTGCCCCAGGCCAGCTCCCGTACAGAGTTTCTGCTAAGAGTTAAACCCAGTTTTGCTGAGGTGCCCCCGAGGGCTCGCCACATACCTGACATATTTCCATTTCTGACAACTTTGCCTTGAAGACATTTGTTAACCTCTTGGGTTGTAAAAGACCAAAGTGGCCTTTGGGCTAAAAGAAGGGCTTATTGAGATCCCAAAGCAAACCCGAGTTTTCCCAAGCTCCCAGCTTCAGAGAGATGGGGTATTTATGCCTTTTTTTTTTTTCTTCTCAGTTAATTCATCTTTTTTTACATGCTGCTTTCAATCCACATTAGATACAAAGTGTTAACAGCAGGCTCTGAAGAGATGCAGAAGAGGCAGCAGAGCTGGAAAGATGTTAACAGAAGCTTTACAGATTTTAAGGTCAAAAGGGATCTTGTGACCTGCCTGGCTCCCTTCCACATCACACAAGCCACAGAAGGGTGGTCGGTCAGTTCTGCAGCAAAATGCTGCCTTGAAAGGAGGGTCTTTGTTCCCTAAGCTGTGGTTTATTTAAATAGGCTTCACCTACAGATGAGCAGAGCCCTGCTCTAGGCTGCCTGATGCAAAAGGCTTTCTTCAGAGTTATCCATCAGCACTAAAAAAACATCTCTGAGCCAGTCTCAGGCATACCCAGAGTGTTTATTAGCTAATGGCAATGCTTAAACACACAGAGAAGCACCGTGTCCTTCCCCGCTGTCCTGGCAGACAAACACTCCCTGGGGCCACTGCAATGGCTTTGTTTGGATTTGAAACTCTCTGTCTCTCAGCTGGGAGCAGGGGGAAGGTGCCTGGGTCGTCTGGAGGGAGGCTACAATTCTGCTGTGGACCGAGGCTCCCCCTGTCCCTTCCACAAGCAGTTTGTACCTTGGCTTCTTCGTGGACGTTCCACACGAAGGACAGCGCGTTGTAGGCCAGCTCCTCGATGTTCTGCACCGTGTTGAAGTTTTCTTTGCAGTCAGCTGAAATGCAATGGAGAAGCAGTTTAGACTTTGGCTGCAGGGTTGGTTATGTCCCCCAGGCTCTGCACTCCCCAAAGCCTGCCTCTCGCTGACTCCCAGGCTAAAAGGAGCCTGGTGCTACAAGAGAGGCCACCCTTGATACCCCTGGATAAACCTCAGCGAGCACGTGCAAGGGACAGGCCAGGACTGACTCAAAGCCATGGGCTGGTGACTGCTACTGGAGCAGTGGTTACGCAGTCAGCACAGAGTGCTTCCAAATTCAGCCCACTGTGTGCCTCGCTCTGAGCTCAGCTGGACAGACAAAACCTTTGCCTGGCCAAGCGCGACACGCTGCAAAGCCTGAGTGGTGGCAGCAGAGGAGGACAAGCAGCACCAAGGCCTTTTCTGGCTCAGATTCCTGCACTGCAAGAGGCCACAGGTCACAACTGTAAGTGCCAAAACAGTTTAGTAGTTTCTGTCTCTGACTGAGGCTCTTCTTTGATGTATCTTGGTGTCCTAGCAGACATCCCTGCACTTGGCAGACACCACCTTAAACCCACAAGAGCTGCTCAGCCAGCAAGGCTCTGAAGGTAGCAGATCATCCTGCTCCTCCCTGCCTTCCTCCAGGCCAGGCTGTGGAGCTCCAGAGGTGTTATTGTGGACTGGAAATGCAGTAAAATGGTGCTAGAAGTTATCAACCCACCCCCCCCAGCCATTGCAAGTGGACAGCCCTGCTCATACCAACGTCGATGACCCTCTGCTTGGCCGTGGGCTGGCGGGAATGCCAGTGCTTCCAGAACTTGAGCTGCTCCGTTGGGATCTTTTCATTGTCAAAAACAATCATCACAACACTCTGTAAGACAGTGAGGATAGCCCCTGTCAGTCTACACAGCAGGCTAATGCTTGGTGCCCTTACTGGCCTTGGCCAGGGACAGCTTTATGGCACTGTTAATGTTTTATAGCTGGGGAAACTGAGGCAGACAAGGGAAGGGATGTGAACACAGTCACACAGGGAGGCAGTGACAAAGCCAAGAGCCAAATTGCCCTCTGTGCCCCCTAACTGCACCGCCCGTGAGTTTCCACCGACGCCAAGGCACCCGAGGATCCTGTGCTGGGACAATGTCAGCGATGCTGCGGCAAGTGTCAGGCTGGGCCAACCCACGTGGCCCTTTGCTAGACATTGTTAGTCTCAGGAATCCCATAAATCTTGAGATGCTCAAAGTCTAGCCCCTAAATACTGCCCCAGATTAGAGGACCGGGTTTCTCTGCTGGGAATTCAAGCTCAGCTTAGTCTCAGGGGTGGCTCCAAAGCCTGGCCACACATCCCAGGAGCAGGATGGGGAAGCACTCTCTAGCTCAGAAGTCTTCCCCCCAGGCCTGCTAGCCAGCTATTGGCTCAAGAGGCCTCATGTGCACTCCTGACCTTACTGTGAGAGGTTTCAGCTGCCAGGTGACATGCAGGCTGTCGCTGTGCATCAGAGGATTAACCTGCTGGGACTGAATCCATCCCATGCGTCGCTTTCAGCTGACACGAGCCACAAAGCCATTCTCCTCACGATCAGCTCTGTTCCCAGGCCGGTAAAATTGCTGGATGTCTGACTACAACATGTGTCAGCAAAATTGTCAGCTTGTCTCTTACCTTCACTTTATTTGAGGACAAGTGTAAACATTTGCTGTCTCCAGCTGTCCGCAGCGTGATGGGGTAGAACTGTCCTTTGTTGAGGTAGGCCATGGGAGAGTCCCCAGATTTGATGTGGATGGCCTTGGGTGACCCCAGAGTGTATTCAAAGTCACTTTTATGGAACAAAGAGAGAAAGATGAATAAGCAGGTGCTGCTGTTTCACTCCCAAAGCTAAAAGAGAGCCATGTGAGTCTCCACCCCTGTAGGTTACAGGTTACAGACACTGCACACACAGGACTCTCTGACCAGTTCCCTGTCTCACACTCCCCTACACCATCGAGCACCTCCCAGCACAGCACATACTGATCCTCCCCTGCACTGGGGAGCAGCAGCTCTCTGATAACCCCATTTTACCCTCTGGTTTTGGCTTAATACAACCCACCCTGTACATTAGAGTCACCAGTATATTTCTGTGGATGGCTACGGAGGAATTTAACAAGCAACACAAACTGAAATAGGTTCCTGTGAGGACACTTTTCCAACATCCTAAACACAAATTCCTGTCTCCAAATTCACCCGGGAGGACCGTGTCCTGATGTGTCCTGCAGGAACAGGAGGAACTGCAGGACACTGACCAGGACACCGCTTGTTTATCCAGGTGCTTAAAAATGGACTTCAAAGCCCAGCTTGTTGAACTCTCAGGCTAGTGGGCAGCAACTTTAGTCCCTACAGAAAAGGTCTGTAGCTTTACATGGAGGAAGGTGTCACTGGTGACAAGCAAAATGAAAAGAAAAGCCTGGTTTTCAAGAAACCCTCCTCTTGGGCATTCTCCAGCAACCATGGGGCTACAGCTCAAGCTATTTTCTTCTGTGAGGATCCTGTGCAAGCCACCACCTGTACACAGTCTTCACACAGACCCTTCAAGTGCCTTGCAGTTGAAGATCATCGTGTTCCTGTTTAGTCACCAACCCATCTCATTTTCCTGCTCCGCCTCCCCTGCGATGCCATCTCTGAAGATAGGCTTGGCAGCTCCTCTTATCTAGAGCCAGGAGAGCTGGAGAACTTCAGTGCACAAATAAACAGCAAAGAGAAAGCCTCTCGCTCACGAACTGGAGCTGCTGGCTGTGTGAAAATCCCCACGTCTGACAGCTGAGTCACAGAGTCAGGTGACTCAGGAGGCAAATAAAAAGTGGGAGGTGGAATAATGTTACCTGCTGGGAGGTTTGATGTCGTATCTAGAGCAGGAAAGCTCTGCCTGAGAGAAGGGTGGAAAGGAGGAAGAAATCTCTCTCACGTTTTAGCAATGAGGGGCAGCAGGACCTTCCAAATCAAGTTTGGCTACCAGTGCTAAACCCAAAGTGAGAACCTTGGATCAGGAGGAGGTTCCTTATCACCCTCACCGACTCTCATTTTCTCATTTACCCCACTCCAAGCAGCCCGTGGGAAGCTGGTGCAGCCACCTGGCTCTATCCAGCACGGGAACCGAGCGGTGCTCCTGGGGAGGGGCTGTAACACAGCAAACCCTCACACGAACCCCTCAGGGCCACTTCTCCCCTCGGGCAGGTCAAGGCACTGCTGAGATGTGACCACAGCAGTGGCAGCAATCGGCACTGGATTGACACCAGTTTGGCCAACAGAGTACAGCCTGAACCACCCACCTCTCCAGCTAAAAACATGAACTGGGACAACCGTGACTTGTAACTTGAATTTAAGATTGGCTTTGACTCCTTCTCAGCAAAACATTTCAAACCTTCATCCCTGCTTCATACTACAAACACTAAAACTCCTCTCTGTGTCTAAAAAGCCACAAAACAGCAACTTGCTCCTAAGACGCCGGCGGGACACAACCTGTCTCTGCAAAAGCAGGAGATCTAGAAGTTTGCAATGGCCGTTGTCAGGACTGGCACTGGGGTGAGGAAAGGGACACCAGGAAAGGGACACAGCCAAGTGCACTGGAAACCCAGGGAGCAGGGACTGGCAGTTACCTCTTAACACCGTCCGTGGCGTAACTCTCGGGGCAAGGGGGCTCCGGCTGGGGTTTGAGGATATCGCTGAAGAGTAGTGACTGCAGACAGGGGGAAACACAACTGTCAAAAGCAGAATCTTTCATTGCTTGATCCACCCATCTTCCCCCAGACATTACAACAGAGGCCACAGACAAAACATGGACCTTCATTTCAAAGCCTTATCCTGCTTCCAAAATCAAGGTAAAACACCCCAACAATCCAACAGGAATGGCAAAAAGCAAAGCTCCCACTGACTCCAGCATGAGAAAAACCCCGACCTAGAGACAGCCTCACGCAGTGCCCGCTGGGCTGCGGCACCAGCACGCAACCCACTGACGGCTCTGACCTCCTGGGGATCCTCTTTGAAAGTGCTGTCTGGCTGCCACCTCTGCTGTGGTGGGGCTACTGGGATGGTCTCGAAGAGGGAGTTCAATGAGCTGTTGTCGTATACATCCCCTGGAGGGACCATGTAGTTGTCTGGGGTGGCATCCAGCTTGCTAGTGCCTGGTGGAAGCATGGCTGGCTTGTGAGGAGTAGGGATGCCTTCAAGACTTAAGCCGTTCTTCTTCTGTGGCTCACAATATTCTTGGGTCATGGAAACATTTTCAGACAAGAGCTTCATGAGATGGGCTGAGCCATCAAAGGATGCGATCTCTGGGTCGTACTCCATTCCGTGGCAGTGCCTGGTGGAGAAAGGGTCCTGTCTCAAACCAGGGCAGAGCGTGGACAACCCCAGCAAGCTGTCACAGCAAGAATCAAGTGCCCTGATGTGCTGCTGGGAAGCAAACTGCACAGTCTGGCTGCCAGGTGACCTTGAGTCAGCTGCGTACATCTCCTCTTGATACGGGAGATGTGACAGGCCCATGGGTGATCTCCACCCACACACGCACCTCTCAGTGCACTCAGCAAGAGCCAGAGGTGCTGGGCAGATAAGGGATGATCACATGGATTCAGAGACTATGGTTTAAACGTGGTTTGGGGCTGCAGATCCAGGGCCTATACCCATTATTTCTTTATTTAGGCTATTAAACACCAAGCAGCAGGGACAATAAGAAAGGTATCTGCTATGTGGTCCTTCCATCTTTGTCTTTTTAGGGCTTGTTGACACTGAAAGCTCTTTTTAAAAAAACTTTTTGTTTGTTTTGTTGTGGTTTGTTTGGGGTTTTTTTTTAAGGAAAGTTGATTCCTGTACAGATTCACAAACTCTAGGAGCTTAGGAAGCAAAACTCCTACTAAAGAACACAAGATCAGTCAAAAAATGACAGGGCTACAGTATTAGAAGAGAGGTGCATGGCCCAGAGCAGAAAAGATTAAGTAGAGGAGCTATCAAATGATAGACATGTACAAAACCAGACTCCTCTCACACACGGAAACCATCCCTTTGTGCAGCATCCCAAGAACTGCTCCCTCCTGCAGCAGCGACTCTGTGACCCTGGTGACTCTGAAGCCTCAACTGGCTGGGAAAAGGTGGCTTAGTGCCCCTGTTACCATGCTCAGAAAACAAACCAAGCCCCCCATTAGCAACCTGCACATCTCTTGGCACCGTGAGCTACCCCCAAGGGAAGTAAAGCTGAGCGAGTAGCTCCCACCAAATCTGCTCTGAGAGCTTCACCTTCAGGTATATGCTGAAATTGCTGTGATTAATTAAAAAAAAATAAATACCACTGTCCAGAATGCAGTGAGGAGAAAACAGTTTAGCTCAGCTTACTTGTGAAGAAGGAATGAAGTATTGTTCAGGAGGCTTAGTCTGTCAAGTAGTTAAAAACAGACAACCAGAAAAGGCTGCCAAAGTACGCAGCATTCAGGAAGGGGAACTGAACTCATAGTGTCAAATGAGCCATTAATGTAATAGTTAATTATCTGAAAACCTCAAAGGACAAATGGGAGTCACTGGAAGAGAATCCTGGGAGACTGAAAGCCAGTGGAAGAGAAATCCTTATCAGCCTAGAGAATGGAAGAGGACTTGGTCACTCCCTTCTTGCTGCCACTGCTTAATCCCCTTCCCCTTTCCAGTTGTCCCAAAGTAGGAAATAAAAGCAAATTCTTCAGCTGCTGCAAATCGGTGCCGCTCTTGAACACAGCTAGACAGATCCTCAGCTGTGTAAATGGGTGTAGCTCCATTTATACCTGCTTGGGATCTGGCCTAAAGAATTTTAATGTATGTCTCAGGGTTAATAACCTCCACTGTTGTTGGTAATAACACTGTGCTTTGATGTCTATTTTATGCAAGCTAAGAGACCCATCATGCATGCAAGCAGCTGCGGGAGAAGCAGACAGCTAGAGAGAGCAAAAAATGAAGCTCACCTCTTTCCTAGCTCATTGCGTCCCATCATACCAGATGGAAGAATCCTCTTCTCCTTTGGGACCTAGAACAAGGTGGAACAAGGAGTTTGTTTATTGTTAGATTTTATTAATGGAAAAGAGAGGTAAAATTAATCTTGTCTGCGTAGCAAGTGAAGCCTCGGAGGTAAAACACTGGCTGAATAATAAACACCGGGTGAGGATACAGGAGACCTGGTCTCTCTGCCGTGGATTCCCAAGTAACCTTAGGCAAGCCACATCATCTTGTTCTGGGAAGGACTTTCAAAAGCACCAAGTGAACAGGAACATCGGTCCTGTTGGTTTCAATTAGGACTAAATCACATCCACATTTCCTGAAGCCCCATCCTACAGCAGCGCTGGAAAAAGTAAAGATGCCAGGGTCTGCAAGGGCTCGTCTCTCAAAACATGGCTGTTTCTTAAATGAAAGCTGTTGGGTAAAAAAACCCAGCAGCCTGAGACTCAAGACACCCGGGTTCTGTTTTCCACCCACGCTGTCCTGGGTTCTCTCTACAGTATAATGGTGTTTTGTGCCTCAGTTTACCATCTGTGCACTGGGGGTGTTCTGAGGATCACTCCACAAACAACAAGGAGAGCTCAGGAGGTACCCATCCCCACCTCCTAAGGTGGCTGAGCACATATTTTACCATCACGCTTCTCCTGTGGGACAAACCCCCCCAAGACAGCCAGCCCCAGGGGGAACGTACCATGTAGTAGTCGTAGAGGAGGCTGAGGGCAGCCACGCTGTCATCGTCTCCGTTCACCCTCATCATGGCTTTGGTGGCTGCAGTCAAGGGGTTCTCTAGGTAGGTTTTCCAGGCTTCGTCTTCATTGGTATAGGGGAATTTCTGGAAGTTCATGGTGTCGTTCTTCATCAGACGCACAGATCTAAAACTGAGCCAGACAGAGGAAAGAGGGAGTGAAGGATGCTCATTTTCCACAGCAATTTCCATGCCACCCAGCTGAACACATGAAGGGCTTCCCAAAGGCACTGCTGGAACGGCGAAGCGGTGCTTTCCTGCTCCTCAACTCCCACAGTCTCAGGGATTACCAATTCCTCTGCCTTTAGCTATGTACCAAACGAGGCCAGAGTCCCTCCAGGGGGGCCGTGCAGAGGCAGATGTCTCAGCTTCCCTCCCCCTGCCCCAGGGATGCAAAACACCACGACATCGTCTGAGACTGCTCCTTGCTCAGCAAGCACACGCTGCCAGCCAGGCAGACCATGCCCTGGCAAGGTGGGAGCTTGGTCAGTAACTTGAATGTAACACAATCAGGAAGACTTGGAAAATTTTTCCTTGAATTGGGAGCCAAAGGCCAGTGCAGCCCCCAAACATAGATGGTCACTCGGTGTTCTCTGAACACCAAGTTCAGATGAAACCAAATGCCACCATTTTTCTTTGCTGCAGTTCATGGGTTTTAATTTTAGTCCCAATCTAGCTTTGTTTTGTTGGGGTTTTTTTTCAATCATTTGTCTAAGATTTTACTCAGAGGGAAGCAGACGGGCAGAACACAGCACCCTCCCTTCCCCTAAAAAAATTCCTGACAAAGGTGAGGCTCCTGGGACTACGTGAGTTGAGCAGCAACATACCAAAATAATGCCCTGCCTGTCCTCTCTTCTGGCACTTTCTCCAGGTCTCTCCATCTTATGTTAATAAACTGTCAGACACTTAATTACCCAAACATTGGTCATCTTTCCTTTTCCTCCAGCAAATCCTCCTAGCAGCCAGCACAGAAGCGCCTCTGCACATTCCCCGGGTGCTCCACGCTGCAGGTTCACCCCGCTCAGAGGAGAGGATGAATCAGTGGCCACGCTCCTGTCACGTCCTTCAGCCACGTGGATATGGTGTCACCACAACAGCTCATACTATTCATCATAAAAAAACAAGTCTGGGGACAAAACCTATTTTTTCTTATTATTATTTCATCAAAATGAAAATGCCCAGGAAGGTCAGACTGGTTTTTATGAGCAGAAGATTTAAAAATAAGAAAAAAAATCCTAAGAAGATTTCTTTATATATCCAAAGTTGACAAGAGCAAAACTTTTTCAATTGCTGATTGTTTCTTATGGAAAAGCAAAGAAAATCTACAGGAGTTTAGGTAACGAATGCTGCATTATAATGGTATTTTTATAAGGAACATGTTGTTTCCATTCAGCTACTCTCCTTGTGTTCACAATAAATCCTGGGCTAGACTTTTAAGTGAATCATTTGGAGAACAAGAATTCCTCTTGAAAGGAATCTGGCATCTGTGAACCTCCCAGGTACTGCAAACCACCACAGATACTGCCAGCCCCTTTGGTGGGAGCTGCCCACGCGGCCAGCGTGAAAAGCCAGGTGCTCAGCGGATGCTCCTGGGCTGGAAACTGCAAGGGCAAGGAGATGGACCTGGGTTGGGGTGAAAGACATCGGTCCATCCTCCCTGGCAGCCCAACTAAGACGGCTTCCCTGCCACACGTGCAGCAGACTCTCCCGCTGCCACGTCTCCAGTGGGGAATACAGAGGTAAATCAGGCAGGGGTTCCTGGATCAGAGTCAAGAGGTCTCCTTGGCTGAGCAGTGGCACCCCAATGATGGTACAGACTCTCCCTGAGCAGCACAGAGGAGGCCAGCAAGGGCTGCCTCTGCCACCCTCACCGCCTTTTTATTCAAGAATATGTTGCTTCCACATCTGAGCTGGACCGGAGA
Organism: Megaceryle maxima; assembly: GCA_024605025.1. Taxonomy (NCBI): domain Eukaryota; kingdom Metazoa; phylum Chordata; class Aves; order Coraciiformes; family Cerylidae; genus Megaceryle; species Megaceryle maxima. The sequence continues at coordinate 27,635 of JANHGN010001996.1, forward strand.
GAAGCTGGGAACAGCTCTGCGAGCAGCCTGAGGCACCCAATATCCACTGGTTTGAGCTCACAGGAGCTGCTTCCACGTTACGGTTCCGGCCGCCGCAAGCTCCCACCCGGCGCGGGTCTAACGGAGAGGCCGAGCTCGCTCCTCTTCCCCCTCGCACGTCGGGACGATGCGCTCGCAGCGGTTTCACCCTGTGCGTGAAACTTCACCAGGTGTTTGGGGAGTTTCGTTGTCTTTAGTGTTTCTCACGAAGCCTCCCCTCCCTCCCGCCCTCCCCTTCAGTGCCGCCGCTGACTCCAAGGCGAGCGATCGCTGTGACTCAGATTTCACTGCTGTCGACTGGGAGATGGGCTGTTCAGTCCTGTCCGGACAGGAATCCTCACCCCTTCTCAATCCGATCTTCTCAAGGAAGAATAGGCAGCAACAGAGCTTGCTCTCGGGGTGAGACTCAGCTCCTATCACTCATAATCAACACAGATAAACACACCAGGGCGAGATGGAGCAACAAAGCTTTTGGGAAGCTTAAAAAAGCAGAAGGAAAATTGCTTTGGAGCTTTCTTGTCCCTCACCGAGGCCTTGACTGAAGCACCCCTTGTTGTGTCACTCGATGCAGCACAACCACCAGGCACAGGAGAGGCTGATGTATTTGCATTTTATCACCTGCTCTGCACTCTGGAGGCCAGGGAGGTTGGAGGGAGGAGTCTGAGGTCTCAACCACTTGCAGCTGTGTCCAGCTCATGAAGAATACCAGTCTGAAATGTGCTCTAGGAGCCTGCAGCTCATTTTCAGGGGTGGCTTCTGGCTTTGTTAGTGCTGGCTGTGCTGCTTGCAGACATCACCACCTCCTCACCACCTGCTCCCTGCCTCTGCCGGGAGAAACTGTCCCTGCAGCTTCGATGACACAACAGAGAACCTGTCCTACCCTCAGCAGGGCACACTAAAGCAAAGACACTTTCCTGAAGTCATACAATATGCCCTGGACTTGAGAGAGCTAAAATGCGGGCACACATTGTCTCCTGGTACCCCTCTTCCAGACCAGCAGACTGGGACAGCAGCATTTTAGGCTACTCTGGCTTCAGTCAGGACCCCAGAGTGCTTAGGAACCACAGTCTGTGGAAGTTGGTGGGCTGACAGCACAGCAACACAGCAGCTCCTCCCGTCACTTGGAACTGCATTGGTCCCAGTGAGCTTGCACCAATTCACCCAGCTGAGGACATGGACAAAGGTGACCCGAGGGAGACTGCACATTTATTCCATCTTGTTTCTTTCCCAGAGTTCACACGATCCCCGGTCGTCTCTGAAATACAGTCGAGTGGAGCCACGTGAATTGCCTCGGATTGAACGGCAGCTGGGACCAGCAGCCCTGCAGAAGAGACGTGAGGTGCCCTCCATCCCACCTTACTTTTCCTGAGAGCTCAGCTCTGCTCTGCCCCTGCTCCAGAAGGTCAACAGGGCTAGCCAATATCCAAAGAAAGAGGGTGATGTGAGGAGCTGAACAGATAGGATGACACCTCCTTGCCACCAGATGCGTTTCAGTTCATGCAGCTACAGGACACCATCATGTCCATTCGCTTCTGCAGCCTCGTCATGACCCAGCATGAACAACCTTGGTGAAGCAGAGATGCAGGAGAGACCCAAATCCAGTTCCGACCAGAGGTGAACTTTGCTTTCATCACCCCCTGCGATGCCCCTTCCATGCGGCTACGCCGTGTGCCCACTGCAAACCGTCTGCTCTCGGTCGGCCGAAACCAACGGTCCTTTGAGAGGCAGTCTCCTCGGTGCGGTGGCTCAGACAAGGTGAGGATGGGTCAGTGAGACACAAACACGTGGGACCGGTGGCCTCTCTTCTGGTGTGTGCAGCCTCAGCCCGCCGGAGCCCGGGGTGATGGGTGATTTTGGGAAGGGAGCAGTCTATTTGTTTCCAAACAGTTTAGGATTTGACACAAGGTGATGTCAGCCCCCTCCATCCCCGGCTCCATCCCACCCAATCTCTGTTTCTGCTGATTATCTGCCAAGTCTACCATAACAGTGGCCTCCTGATGGTGAATAAAGACTCAGGGCTACGCTGAAACAGGAGAATATGCCCAAAGGGTCTAGGTGGGGAGATCAGCCAAGCAGGAAAGAAACGTCTGTATTCCTTTTGCCTTTTGTTGGGTTTCAGTGGGTGGTGTTGCCGGCCTTTTAGCTTTGTGTTGCTTGTCTTTGTTCTCCCCCCTATAACTGATTAAGCCTCCAACCTAAATATTAGCCATGCCAGATGCTGATGGCTACAGAGAAACATCCCATTGTGAAAGGAGCAGAGAATCCATGGCAACCAGCAGCAGGAATTCAGAGCCACAGAATAGAGACCCCAGCCCACAGGACTTCAGGGATGTCCCAGGCAGCTCACCCCAGGGCTTTGTGCGCTCACTGATCTTCCCCAAGAGCTTCTTATCAGTAATATGGGGAAGGATCAACACTCCACAGGGAGGATGGAGAGCAGCATCAACCATCACTGCTTTCTGGGGTAGAGCTTTTAGCCTGTAAACCAGGTCCTCTTGCCCAGGAAGAACAGCATCCCACAGAGCAGCTCATTACTAAACCCAAATTTCCCAGCTAAATTCTGATTTTACCCTATCTTTGCAAGTTGGATCAATAAGCACCTCAATGTGGCCGTGCAGCCCTCGGTGAGCACACTGTCACAGGGCCACTCACAGCGTCAGGCAAAACTCCAGAGACAACCAGGAAAAAAACCCCAACAAAAGCAAACAAACCCTCTCCAAAAAGGAAACATAACAAACGGACAAACTAATAATGGCAAACAGTGGCTAGATGCCAAGCACAACACCGTCGATCCCTGGTGTCAAAGAAGACCACTAATCCCATGGACCCTGACCCCGCACTGCCTACAGGACTGGAGTATTTTCTCTGGCAGCTGGATAACAATGTGGCCTCTGTCACCGGATTTCTTCAGGGGCACTTCAGCAGGGTCAGCCTCGGGGTAGTGCCCAACGGCACGATGGTTCCCAGCCTGTCTCCCGCTGCTTCCCCACCAAGACGGAGTGTGAGCCTCTGCCTCTCTTGCTCCTGGAAGCAGGAGGCCCCTGCACGAGTCAGGCTGGTCCCAGCACCCTTGTCCAGAGCTTCACACAACGGGGCACCCACCTGCACGAGTCAGTGCAGAGCTGGAATGTGCGGTGGTTGGGATGGAAAGAAAAGGGGCCATCAGGAGCATCTGTGAGAAATGGCTCCTGTTGCCCAAGAGGATGCTGAGAGTCCTCAGCGTTGAGGGAAGCCCGTGGTGCTCAGCACCACCCAGGATGATGGGCGAGCTGTGCAGCTGGCTCTGGCCATACAGTCCCTGCAGGTGGGATGGAGGAGGATGGGGACCAGGGTGATGTGCCTCGTGCTGGCATGGGGGGATATAGAGCCCTGCCAAGCTCGGTGACTGAATCCCCCACCCCAACTGAAACCAGTTGGAATGGTTTGCAGGCTGAGCCCAAAGCGTTGTGGAGCCAGAGAAACCTTCCAGGGGCAGGCTCTACCTGGCTGATAAGCAGATCCTGCCTCTCGGCCCTCCTGAGTTATCTGCAGCTCTATAGGACCCGCAAACCCAAGCTCTGAGCTCAGAATTGCTCTTCCATTTTTACACCAGCTTAACTCGCCACTTTAGGAGCTATTTATTATCACAGGAGAAGAAACTAAAGCATGGGGACTGACATTAAAATGCCTTCTCCAAGGCTGCTCAGAGAAGACAGGAGAACAGAAGCAGACCTGAACCCCTGCTCTAAACCTCACCAGCACTGGACTGGTTCCTGCCCTTCTCTCCCATGAGCCGATTCAGAGCTGAGTGATGTTTGGGGGACACCAGCTGGTATTGTCTGTTTTACCCGATAACATCACCCTTGAGGTAGCCACCCACACGATCCCATTGCACAAACCATTCCTGCTTTAGTGCCTTCCCTGACTAACATAACAAATGACAGCACCGACTCGGTCTGCAGTTCAGGAATTGCAGCTGATTTGTTCCAGAAGGAGTTTGTGATGTCGGATGCTTCGGTTTTGAGGTGTCCTGAGTTTCAGGGTGATCTGTCTCCAAAAGCAGGACACAAAAACCAGGCCCTTCACGGTGGCTCTGACTGAGCATCTGCTATCACCTGGCACTTCTGAAATCTTGGTCTAAACTTCTACTCACTTTCTTATTTTCACTGCAGACAGATAAGGACACTTGACGTGCACATGTATTCATGAACACAAACCTTCATCTCCACAACACATAACACACACACGCTGTTCCTAAGCTCCCAGTCCTAACACCATGAGAAAAAGATGACACATGATGAGAAGAGCTTCATAACTCTGAGAGGCTGGGTGCTTTCAGTTAGCTTTTTTTGTTTCCAGTGCTTATGGATTTTTTTCCTGACAGCTTCCACATCCCAAAGCATAGCTAAGTCTTATTTTAGTTCTTATGTATTCACCGACTCCAAGAGCTGTGGCTTTTGAATGGTAAAAGAAATAAATTCAGTTTTACAAGACTTGGATTAAAAAATACCAATGGCAGCAATAAAGGGATCTGCAATCTCTCGTGACTGATTTGTTTCATTTTACTGCTCTTCGGGTAATCTGGTTTTAATCTAGGAATCAATTATTATGGGTTATTTGTACCATAGCTGGGCCCAGAGGCCCTGACTGAGACCAGAGCCCAGTTTTAGTCAAGTTTCTGTACTTCCCTCATCACATCCTATCAGAGGATCCTCCGTATCAAACTAAATGATGTTCCATCTCTGTGAGCACCTCAGCACTCATTTAAACAAGCAGTAAAAGCTGAGATTAAACTTAACATTCACCTCACGGGAGCTTTGCCACTTGGGAGCTATGTGTTGAGTCTCAGGCTTCCTACAAGCGCCGAACCAACAGCCCAGTTCAGCCCTCCCATTTTAGGCTGGGATGTGCTGAGCTCTTTCCCCTGCCTGCAAACTCAGCCAGCTAACAAAGTTGACACGGAGGTTTGAACCGGCTGGAGGTGGGTGAGGTGAATCCTCAGCGCGTTGCCCAAGAGGCTACAGGAAGCGTGTGTCAGGGCAGGACACCCGACAGGAGCCTGACGCGACGCAGCCTGTTCCCCTCCCCTCGCCCCACGGCGCGGCAGCTCTGCCTTCCTCAGCTCTGCTGTGGGCTCCCTGCAGATACAGCCAGGGCTGCCTCTCCCCTTGTTTCCCTCTTTCTTTCCACCCCGAAAGGACTTCTCGGGCGGGCCAGACCTCGGCTGCCCAGATCTCCCCTGACGTGCTCGGCTGATGCACGTACGCTGGCCGTACACGCTCAACGTTCCCTGATTCAGAGCATCCCGCGCGCGCGTCCCCCAGGGTCGGGCGAGCCCTTTGCTTTGCTGTTTAATAACTAAACCAGCGTCGTGAGTGTCAGGCAATGCTTCTGCCAAACAGATTCAGCCCGTTCTAGGTATAACCAATCCTATTTCACAACGGATTTCTGAAGAGCACGCGGCACAGCTCAGGTGGCGAAGACAGAACGATGAAAAGAGACAAAAACTTGACAGAGAAGGTGGCTGGAACCCAGTCCCAGCTCTTTTCCTCTCAGCACTTGTGGTTATGAACTGTCTGGGGACAAAAAGTATTTTTGGATCAGAGCTACCCTCACCCGTACCATAATCCCAGCTACAGCCAGAACAGCCTAACACCGACACGAGTACCAACAAAGTCACCACGTTTTCTTCTCTTCCAGGCCTTTGAAACGTGGGTATTAGCAGCAGAGCCCCAGCCAGTATATAATCATATGCTCTATCATCAATTCCACCGATTAAGGTGTTTTCCAGCTGTTGCCTTTATCACCCTGGAGCACACGGCCCCGCAGCACCGATCGGGAGCAGTCTCCTGCCAGGCAGCCGAGCTGAAGGGCTTGCAGGTGCAACCTCAGTGCAAGTGCATTTTTGGATGAAATCTTTACAATGGTGACCAACGGAAAGAGCAGGCTGAACAAAGCAGGAGCAGATCCTCGGCAGCGTAGCTGTCTTTAGTCTATAAATTTATCTAGATTTATACCAATGGACCCGTCGGTCAAAAATGGGACCCGAAGCATCAGAGCAGAGATAGCTGTGTAAATGTTGATTTCTCTCTGCTTTGAGTCTGGAGTTTATTCAGAGGGCTTTTGTTCCTCTGTTGTGAATGGCACAGCAGTTCCTGGATTGGTGTTTCTTTAATTTACAAATCTCTTTTACTCTTCACATAACTTAAAAAAAAAAGAAAAAAGAAAAAAAAAGAATAAAATAAACCCCACGTCTCCCTTGAAAGCCTATCTTGCCTCAGCACGGTTATCCCTTGTGTGCTTTACTGCCAGGATTTTATAAAAGGGCTTTAACTTTTCATTCACCGGGAGCATAACTCAAGTTTTAATAACACACCTTATGCATGACAAAAATTTGCTTCTGGCGATCATGGTTTCGACCACAAAACCACAACTGGGAGTAACTCCTGGTTAACTCTTTCAAGCCCACGCACTGGAGAGTTAGACAGAAGTTCAATTTAGAAGACTATGGAAATGATCAGTTAGAATATTTTATAATAGGCAAAACAGCTCATTCTCTCAGGCCACGCTAGTCCCTTCCCAGTCCTCTCTGTGAAATTCAAGTGGCAAAGGGAGAGCTGAGATTATTCTCCCTGTCATTTTCTGTGAGGGCTGATGCTGGGATATCACAGCTCCCTTAAAATCAGCTCCACCAGGACACATGCTCAGGGCTCAGATCCATCCTCCCTGTGCTCAGCTCCTCGTGGGGGTTGTGTAAAGGCTGTGCAGACACAGGGCCCTTATCAGATCCCCTAAGTGCTGCTGCTGAGAGCCCTCTTCTCCAAAGCTACACCCCATAGGACTGCGGCCTGGTGATTAACCAGAGTTTAACAGCTAGTGCAGCAGCCTCAGATGTCGGGCTTTAGCAGCTCTTCAGAAGGTTCCCCCTTCCCAGTGACACCTCTTCCCCCCTCACGGTAAAACCCAAAGGTGTCTGAATGTTTCAGCTATGCCTTTGGTCTCACGAAGTTCCCAGCTCCCTTATCTCCTATCACTGCTCCTCGTCAGCCCCTGGGGAGCTTTCGGGTGAGATAGCCCAGGCCGGCTGTGCTCCTCCATCCCCAGTCTCTCCAGGCGAGCTGGCAGTGCCTGCCCTGCCCCTGCCCCCTGCCAGGGCACCCGGCTGCAGCGGTTTCACTCCGCTCTCTGCACACCCCACAGAATTTCCTCCCCCCCTTCAGTGAACTGAAGTGAAATATTCACAGAGATCTGCAAACCCATCTGCCCGAGAACGTCGCACGGAGCCTTTCACCTCTGGAGATAACCAGAGAGCCCCACACTGGGATCTGTCCCAAGGACCCAGAGCAGACACCGGCCCCTGCATTTTATGGGGCTTTGGAGATCTGAATCACAAAGGGATGGATGCTGCTCCCACCCGCTCCCCTTTCTCATCTGCAAGGCACAGGGGTTAACAGCCCGTTAGTAAGACAAGAGTCAAGCAACCATGTAATTCATCAGGTAACATAATGCCCCAGTCCATAATTAGTAATACATCAATCTCATTCTGCAGCGCTGTGTACACACAGCAACACGCCGGAGCATTCTGAGCGCAAACCGCCCGGCCCGACTCTTCAGGGTAAAAAGCATCAACTGTAAATTACCCAAAGAGTTCAGAAAGGGAAAATTTCAGTCACTGATGTTTAGTCGATTCAAGCAGACGGAGCTGAGTATTTACATAAAATAATAAGGAATGCTGCCCCTCTTCAGGGTTCTTAAGAGATTAGCTGTCACAACACCCCTGTCAGGCTTGTAAACACACACACGGGTATGTGGTTTGTTTCAAAATACACCTTCTGAAGCATGATATCTGCACACAGATGTATATACAGCCATACATGTCTTGATACATTTCATTACACACAAGTATTCCACACGGGGCTGTATAGCCAGGTAGTTTTTCACGACTGGATTGACAGCAGCACTCATTAGCACTGTCTGATATCCTTCCAGCCTTTACTACACCATGTTGTACCAACATGATGGCTGTGCTTTGATTCCACGCTAAGCTGTACAAATAGGCACCCAAAATCCCAAATATTTTGGCAGTCTGAAGATTAGAAGCAAGAGTTATACAGGGTCAACAAAATAGCGTTTTTTCTTGTTAAAAAGAAAGAAAAATATTAGAAGCAATTGTAGTTACTTGATAGAACCATAATGTAAATGCATTTACTTATAAAAAGAGATAAGGAGAAAGAACACTGAATAACAGCACATCCCCCTCCAAAAAAACCAAACCAAACCAAATTAAACAAAAATAAAATAACAATAATAATAAAATGAACAAAAAAACCCCAAACAAACCAACCCCAAAAACCAGAAACTCACTCAAAATTGGTAAATACTTTGGAAGGTATTTCCTAAGAAAAAGAAAGCAGCCACACAATCACTGTAGCCTGTGATAGACTTTGTTGGATAGAGGCAGCACAAACCTGTGTCACTTTTTTGTGACACTCCTGTGTCACTTTTTAAGCAGAGGAAAAACAACAACAACAAAATCCTGATTCTAAACAACTAAGAACAACAAAAAGCGATTCCTCCCAAGAGCAGCAACAGGTGAGCGAGGAACAGAAAGTCTGAAGAAAACACTCCCCTCCCATTCTTTACTTCCACTTGCAAACAGCTGGACGGGGGATTCACCCAGGAAACCCAACTCAGAGCCAAAACACTTCAAGCCCCAGCAGAACCACTCAGAGAGGAGCAGGGAGAGAGAAAACCCCCCTACTTACTCCAGTTACAAACACCCCCCTACTTACTCCAGTTAGAAACCCCCCCCTCTACTTACTCCAGCTCATTGGACATATTTCCCCCCCGTCTCCGAATCTTCGCAGCGGGTGAATGGTGATGACTTCTCTCCTCTAGTACCTGCTAAAGGCAGACATTGCCGGGGAGGGGTGTGCTTTATGCGGAGGTTTGGGTGCAGGTATTCTGCTGACAGGTGGGTTGGCAGGGCCGGGGATTGGCTGGCGGTACAGGTGCCGTGGGACAGGTACACCCAGGCAGGTGCAGCCGTAACCCTCTGCCTGCCGGCCCCGGGAGGCTGCGGGAGAGGGAGCTGGGTGGGGAAGGAGGGAAAAAGCCCTTGGGGGGAAAAAGAAAAAAAAATAAATAAATAAAAAATGATAGGGTAAAGGAGTGGAATCAGTTATTCATCTCTGGGATAATTAGTTTCAGTTTGGCGGACGCGTTCCATAGGCAGCGATGCCAAATAGCTGTCAGTTTTATGAAGCTGGGGGTTGATTTGTCCTCTGCTGTTTCTTTATATATAAATACACTGACAAAAATACATAGGTGTATATAAAGGAATAAATTAGGGGAGAAGAAAAGCCTCTTAGTTTCCCTTCATTCCTACACAGTAATTGTTCTGACAGGCTCTTTTTTTTTTCCCCTTTTCTCACCTCTTAGCTGCTCACTCCAGAAAATAGATTGAAAATAAAATAAAATTTAAAAAAATAGGTAAAGAAAACAGTAGGTGGTTTTGTTGTTTGTATGTTGGGTTTTTTTCTCTTAAAAAAGTAACTTTAACCCCTCCTAACCATGCCAAGACACGCAGCAAATATCCTGGCTCAGGGAACCTTTGAGTTACACCAGAGATGGAAGGAAACGTGAGGGAAAAGCTCTGTCTGTCCCGTTCACAGGCTGTCCTGCCTGTGTCCCGCACGCCGGGGCCGGCAGCGGGAATACCACCCAGGGAACAGCTCTGTAGCAACTCACCTGGAGACGGGGAAAGATTGATGCAACAGAACAAAACTCATCCCAGATTCAAGAGCTCCTGTTGGATGGTTTCTGTCAACCGTGTTGCAATGAGGAGGCGAAGGATGGGCTCAGAGGGTGACTCATGTTGACTGGATTTGGAAGGCAGAAGAGGATTTTACGAGACAAGTTGGTACAAGCCTTAAAACAAAGGGAAAAAGAAAGGTTTCCACGACTCGTTCTCACCCCCCATCACTGTTTCACTTGCTGGATCTGTCCCACTCAGCTCGCCGCACCAGCAGGTGAACACAGGAGAGCCTGTAAACCTTCCTCCACATAACAGTAAGTTCAGCTCTCCCAGCTTGGTGACAAATGGCCTTAACCAGCCCACTCAGGCAGGCACGAGGCATGTCTACGCAGGCAGATGTGAAGACAGAGCGTATTAATCTGGGTGCAACACCCTTCCAGCACATCTCTGTGCTTTCTGGCTCAGAGCGTGGCCAGCTCGGAGCGCAGGACGAGGAATGACCGTGGCGTGGCTGCACTGGCCGGTGAGGACGTGCTGGGCTGAGCTCTGCCCGCCCCAGCAGCAGCTATCGCCCTCCACGCTGCTGTGCACGCTGCCAGGGATCCAGGGATGGCACAAAGGCTGTTCTCTGGCAACGAAAACCAAAGGTCTGGAGCCGTGCAAACTCCATCGGGGAGCATTGGGGAGCACCTGCTGCCAGGACCTGGTGCAGCAGAGGACAGCAGTACCCAGAAGTGAGCTGGATGGGGGCTGATGATCAGGGTCAATGTCACAGCAGAGAGCATGTGGTGGTGAGAGTGCAAGAAAAGAAGAGGAAAGGCCACGTATGTCCTGTCCAGGCAAGGGAAGCACAAATCTTACACAGTGGTGGCCTTAGCTGATCAATATTCTCACTGTCTCCAAATGAAGGAAACCTTACCCGGTTCATGACGACCAGAGTCACAGTCCTGGGTACTTGTCCTTCACCTGGCTCCAGGCAGAGGGTATCTCACTGGCTCTGGGGAGTGCAAAGGGCAGCAACATCCCCTTAGGGGATTTCTAATTCTCTTCTAACCTTTCAGTGAGACTTAGCAGATTCCAGCAACAAAAGTGAAGGAGGAGAAAGCACAAGCTGAGCCAGAGCACGCAGGGGATGGCAGGGCAAGGGACTCTGACCTCTGTGGGAAAGAGCCAGTGTCAAAGAAAAGAGGGAGAAATGTGTCTGGCAAAGCTGAGCCGTGACAGGCTTTGCTTTAGTGAAAGGTGCCTCAGGGCCACCCCGGCCAGGCCAAATCCTCCTCTGGGTGGAAATGTTCATGTTTTCAGACTCAGCCTTTTGCAGAACAGCGGGGGTGACGCTGTCTGCTGCTCGGTGATAGGGGACAGGAGACAAACGAAGCCACCAGACCCTTCTGCCCGCCTGGTGCTAAGCTCTGTAACCAGCACCCTGCTGACAAAGCCTCGTCCCTGCTGCACTTGCAGCTCATGTGCCACAGCTCGGGTGGAACTGGGGACAGCCAAGGCCGGTCTGGGCTTAGCAGGCTTTTGGTGCTGTCAGGCTGTCCCCGGTGAGGTGACACAGCCTGTCCTGCTTCAGTGTGTCTGGAGCCCGACAGAGAAGCCACGAGGTCCCCTGGGAAGGATGGGCAGGAAGGGCAGAAACACAGATTCCCTCTGAACAAATTCACCGAGCCTCCAGGACAGCTCTGACTGTCTCTTTGGTTTAACTCATTCTGGTTTGAAGGATTTTCTCCTTAGCTTTGCTGCTGTCGATCCAGGACCCAGGATCTCCTCGCAGTGGTGGAAGGAGAGGCTTTGCCAGGCAGGGAGCCGCGCGCTCGCTCTCGCAGGCAGTCTTAGTTCTTATCCAACGAGCTGGGCGCTTTCCCGCGGCACCGTGGCCCTCTCCCAGCCTCCAGGAATTACAGCACCTCGGTCAAACCGCTGACAGCAGAAACCAGCCCCTTTGCATCAGGACTGCGGGGCCCCAACCCGTGTCTGCCTTCCTCGTGCTAACACCAGCTCCAGTTCTCTCTCTCGGGTACCTTTGCAAGGCCAGGGGAAGATGTTACCGACTCCCCATCACCAACCTTCCCAGGACGGGAGGCCTCGCAGCCTCCCCCAGGGCACCAAGGAAGGATGGGGGCCACCCCGGCACGCACGCAGCAGCCTAGGTGTGAGGTGTCCCGGTGGGAAGCAGGGAGAGGCGGCACCGCCTGGGCACCGCGCTGCCTCCAGCGCCCGCCAGCTCCTGCCAGACGGGACCACCCTCGCCCTGCACCTTCTCTTTTTTGTGATAATGTGTGTTTTATGGCGCCGGGGAGGCCTCCAGGCCTGGACGCCTAGACAATCCCTTTGACTGTGATTTCAGTATTTTTAATTATTATTTTCTCTCTTTTTTTTTTTTTTTTTTTCATTTATACTCCACCCTCCAAGAGTATCTGGTGAGGGGTTGGGTTAGAAGAAAAGAGACCAAGAGATACATTCTCTATGCACAAAACCCTCCTACTTCCCCTCCACTCCCCTGTTAAATATACCTTGGAACAAAAGCCCTTTATGATGCTCTAAAAATAAAGCAGTCAAGACAAACTGCAAAGTTTAAAAGAGAGGGCCAAATTTTGCTCACAGCTACACCCTCTCTAAGGCAACAGGGTTGTGCTTGTGTTTGGATTGTTAAACCCTCTTTAAACATCCAGGGGCAGACTGTGATTAGCTGTGTTTCGTTAGCAAGAGAGTGGCAGATCCACACTGGAGGCTGATGTCACTCGGCCAATGTCACTCCTGGGGTCTGTGGCAAATGTCACTCCTGGGGTCTGCAGCCAACGTCACTCCTGGGGTCTGTGGCCAATGTCACTCCTGGGGTCTGTGGCCAATGTCACTCCTGGGGTCTGCAGCCAATGTCACTCCTGGGGTCTGTGGCCAATGTCACTCCTGGGGTCTGTGGCAAATGTCACTCCTGGGGTCTGTGGCCAATGTCATTCCTGGGGTCTGTGGCCAACGTCACTCCTGGGGTCTGTGGCCAATGTCACTCCTGGGGTCTGTGGCAAATGTCACTCCTGGGGTCTGTGGCCAATGTCACTCCTGGGGTCTGTGGCAAATGTCACTCCTGGGGTCTGCAGCCAATGTCACTCCTGGGGTCTGTGGCCAATGTCACTCCTGGGGTCTGTGGCCAATGTCACTCCTGGGGTCTGCAGCCCTCAGATGCTGCTGTGTTGGGAGCTGGCTGTGTCTGCAGCTGGAAGAGCTGCCCAGGGTGCAGCCCAGCTCTGTGACCATGCCACCCCCATGTTTTGATTTCTCCCTCTGCCACCAGTTTGCTGTGTGACCTCAGATAAGTCATTTCACGCTCCCCGTTCCCAGTCTGGCTTCTTTTCTGTATTACTTGTAAGAAACTTCAAAGGAAGTGCTTTAATCCCTTTAGGATACACAGCTTTTCCCACTGACAGCTGTCAAACATCCTTTCCAGTTGTCCTGTGATGTGCCAGGAATTCCAGCTGTCTTTGACCAAATGTTATTAAAACACTTTAACAATTAATAGGCAGTAAGAGGAAGCAGCCTGAAGCAGGTCAAAGTGAGCTCTTCTCCAAAGGGAGATGTGGCTGCTTCAGGTGCTTTTCCAGAAAAAAAAAAAAAATACAGCTTGTGCCATAGAAATTTGTAGAAACCTTTGATATCCAGACCAGACACTTTCCCAGTGAGACTCCCTCTGCCTCCCAGTGCCTTTTCCTTGGGAAGGCAGAACAGAAAGCTGAACTGGAACTTCCTGGGGCTGCGAGTGTCCGCCTGGCAGGCCCATCCTTTCACTCTGTACAACCCAGAGCACAGCAGAGGTGCCAAGAGTCACTCTGTAGCACTATCCTCACAGCAATAATGAGGAAAAGGGGGAAAAAAAGAATTTGGCCTTCTGCAGAGAGCTGGGGAGAAGCCCCTCACTGCCCCTTGCTCGGCAACTGTCTCCCAGTTAGGGGAGCACCTCGATCTGCTGGGTGTCTGGGAAGCTGGCTGGCTCTGCTGGATCCTAGCACCACGAAACAGCAGGACCCAGTGCTTAAATGATTTTTAATAGTCAGGCCAGTTTGTTATTATCTGTTGTAGCCCAAGGGGCTATAGGAAAATTCCTGTTGTCTTTATCTAGTTCTACCAGTTTTTAAATAGTAAGAAGTTTGGGTTGCAAACAAGTGACCCAAGTAACAGTCTTCAGGGCAGCCACCCTCCAATAAACAAACATGACCCCCACCACCTCAGCCAGCTTCTCTTTGTGGAAGAAGCTTCACTTTTTCTCGGCGTGCTCTGACCTCAACTTGTCCCGTGCTCGCTCTCTGGAGCTGACTTCCAGTGCCTGCATTGAGCTGATACCTGTCAATCCAAACCCAGTAAGAAGAAACCCACAGCAGGGAATGGATGCACGAGTTCAGTCTGTAGAGGTGGGGAGCCGGCTGGAGATGACACAAGGGTGTTCTCCATTTCAGCCAAATTTGCTGCCGAGGCTTCCTGTGATATTTGAGGAGAAACTTCTTCCCTGTGAGGGTGACAGAGCCTGGCCCAGGCTGCCCAGAGAGGTTGTGGAGTCTCCTGCTC
>JANHGN010001996.1:42066-58653 GCA_024605025.1 Megaceryle maxima
CCTGGGTGACCCTGCTCTGGCAGGGGGGTTGGACTCGCTGATCTCCAGAGGTCCCTTCCAACCCCCACCATTCTATGTTTCTGTGATTCTATGATATTCAGCTACAGATATGTACAGGGAAGGAGTCAGGAGAAGGTTTCAGGGGGATCCTCTCTAAAAGAGATTTCAAACTGGCTCCGCATAAACTCTGTCTTCCAACCCCAGCACCCAGCAGTGAGCACATGCTGCAGCTCTTCAGCCAAACCTAACTCCCAGAACTTCCCTCCCATCAACTGTCTTGCAACTCGAAACACAGAAACACATTTCATCTTGCAAAAACCCAAGCAGTTGAACCCCCCCCCCCCCAGTGACTACCAGCCCAGAGGCAGACGGTGACGCCAGCAGTGCAAGGAAGGGCTCAGGGCTGGGCCCCCAGTTACCGCAGTGCTGATTCCTCACTGAGAGAAACTTGTTTTTAAACATGAAAACAGTTTTTAAAATGGACCAGATGCAAAACATCAGGTATTGCTCCCAACCATTTCCCCCAGTGCTGCAGCCTGATCAAAGCTGCCTCCCCTCGGGAAGTTATCTGATGTCAGCCGGTGACGCTGCAGCAGAGATGAGCTTGGTCTCAGGTACCTCAGTTGACTCCGTTCATCATTAATCAGCCCTTTATGAGCAGAGATATGGAAATGTCACTGGCAGAGGTGGCCCAAGCTGCTCAGAATAAATTACCCTTATCAGCCAGTGGGTGAGATCCCAGCAGCAGAGACTGGGCTCCCAGTCAGACTCCAGCTGAAGCACCAAGTGTGTTTGGATCCCGGTGGCTGCTCGGTTCGCGCAGTTGCGGAGGTGCCGGTTTCGATCTGGATCTAAGCACGGCACAGAAATGGCATTTCATTCAGTAATTTCCTCAGCAGCAAATAAAAAAGGAAATATTAATAATGAGCATCAGTCCGTGCTGGTTGGACTATAATGAATCTGCTCAGGGAGCCTTGAAAGGCATCTTTACATGACAGCTTAGTTTCTGTAGCTAATTAGAAAAGCTCAGGCCAGAGATATTTATCTGCCTGCAACATCTGGAACTCCTAACGTCTCAGGTTTGCCAGCTTTCATGGTTTCATCACAAATCTGCTGATACTTGCGTTTGTTATTAGTTTATTTAGTTGCTTTTTCAAAGCCCTACTTCCTGCAATCACACCATCATGTGAGTTTTCTTGACATAAAAATCTCCCTCCTTCATGATTGTTGCAAAACACCTCAAAACACAATCCCTATAGGCTCAGGAATGAAGAGACAGGAGGATAACTCCCTCACACACCCCCCACAAAGTTAAGCAACTTTAAAGCCAATCCTACATCTACCAGGGACCTGGCTCGTGGTTTCCAGGACTGTGGCTCATGAGGCTGGTCAGTATTGGAATCATCAAAGCACCCTGCAAATTTAATTTATTTCTCCCTTCTGTTCTACACCTGCCATTACTCATCTGAACCAGTCACGGGATACTGGTCCAGGGGATGTTTTGGGATGGCTGGAACTGGCGCACGGCAGCCGTCGTCCTGCCTTTCTCTGTCTCAGCACTTTGGCAGGAGTTGACTTTCCCACAATACTTTGAGAAGAGAGCTGTTGGACCTGATTATTTATAGAAAAGAGGAGGAAGAAGTTGGCTCCTCAATCTTGATTTGACTCTAAAATCATCCGTGGAGCTGGGATTCTGTGCTTAGATCCCAGATTTGGAGACACCTTCCGCTCCCGGAGCATTCAAATGCAAAGGCAAACGCAGAGGGAGGGGAGAGCGAGGCTGGGCAGGGGCTTGGTGCATCAACTGTGGGAACTGAATCTCATTTCTACTGAGAAAACTGGAAAGCCTTCCAAAGGGCCTGTGTTGAGTCACCGAGCTGTCTGCTGGCTGATCCTGTGTGGGGAACTCAGCACAAACTGCTCAACAGAGTGGGAGAAGCAGCCGGTACTTGGAGCTCCAGTTCTCAGCTCTTTACAGGCAGAGAGGGATTTCCCTTTGAAAATGTCCCCAAAAATGGGCCCAGGGTTGGCCCTGCTCCCTCGCCAAGGGCTCCAGCTTTGTCATGCTAACACGAAGCCATCAAAGGGAAAGGAGAGCCCCCTTCTAGTGGGACCTGTCCCTGCCCACGGCAAGGGGGCTGGAACTGGATGATCTTTAAGGTGCCTTCCAGCTCAAACCATTCTGTGATTCTATGATTTGCAAAATACACGGAGCCCACGTGGTGTGTGTTGGATGCTGCAACAAACCCCAAGCTAAGCTGGAAGTTTTGAAGCCTCCTGTAAAAATGACAGTTCTGGGCTGGAGAAAGGGGAAACTTGAACTTTTGGACTTTATCTTCTGGGCTAAACACAGCTCGGGGGAGTTGCTGCAGGGTGTCACCTTTGCCTGCCAGCATGAGGGAGTCAGTGGCTCTGGGGCTTCTCTGAGGTGCTTCACAGCACTGCTGTGACTTGCTCTGCCAGCACAGAGAGCAGCAGGGGAAGCTCCATCCAGGGCCATGGGACCTTTTGAGTCACCCCAGCAGCCCCTCAGCTCCGCAGTCCTGCTCCAGCCGTGCCGCAGCTGCATCCAGCCCTGGGTGGAGCTGTGATCTGCTGAGGGTACAGATCACCCCAGCCAGGAATTGGGTCTTCCCCTGTCCGAGCCGACCCTTCACAGCCCATCTTCCCTGACACCTTCCCTTTGATACCCCTGTCAAAGAGACCAAGAGCTGCAGGGAACTGGGCTCCACTCTTACCTCTCCCAGCTCAGAGGAGCCCTGAAACTCCACCATCATCTCTCCCAAACATTCTCCCCATGTCTCTGACGTCTAGGAGAGAAAGCAACACAGATACCCATCGACTCCACCCTCTGGCACTGGGCAAGCTCTCTCTGCTTCCTAGCTGGCACCTGTCTATCATATTTGATACCAAATAAAGGCCCACTCAATTCTGACTCGCTCTACCTGCTCACGCTGCTCACTTTTCCTGGCCAGGCCATAATCCCACATCTACAGTGAAAAATCTTGCCATCTGAAATGAAACCTAAACTCAAATCCTATCAGTGCATCGCCTGCTCAGATAACAAATCTAACCAAGGCATCTAAGAACTTATTAGACTGTTTCTGGCTTGCCCAGCATCTAAATCAGATGTATAAATCCACGAGCCTTCCCTCACAGCAAAGTCAGTAGATAAGTTTATTTTTCATCAGCCTCTGTAGGGCTGGAACTCCCTTCCCAGGGCAGGTTGTTGGTGGGGGATTACCAGAAAAGTTCTCTGCAAAGTACCAGTTATCCTGTGGAGTGGAAAAATATCAGGTAGTTTTGCAACATTTAAAGAGATGCACCAAGAATGTCTTGGGTGGCAGTTAGCACATCAGAGCTGCTGGCCCTGAGGGGCCTGGGGATTTTCCTTCCTCATAGAAAATGCCTCCTGCAAGAAGCACGGTACCTATTACAAAACAAACTGTTGCTGTAGCTTTGTTCAATCAATCAGTCCCAGAATCACAGAGCAGTGGGGGTTGGAAGGGACCTCCGAAGATCATCGAGTCCAACCCCCCTGCCAGAGCAGGACAGAACTAGAGCAGGTCACTCAGAAATGCATCCAGACAGGGCTTGAAAGTCTCCAGAGGAGACTCTACAACCTCTCTGGGGAGTCCATTCCAATGCTCTACAACTCTTGCAGTAAAGAAGTTCTTCCTCAGGTTGAGGTGGAACTTCCTGCACTTGAGCGTTCCTGTGGGACCTGATCTAGGTGACCCTGCTCTGGCAGGGGGGTTGGACTCGATGATCTTCAGAGGTCCCTTCCAACCCCTAATGTTGTGTGACTCTGTGAGCTTGAATCCATTGCCCCTCGTCCTATCACAAGGGATGAGTGAAAAGATGCTGTCCCTGCCTTCTTGGCGCCCAGCCCTTCTGTATTTCTAGACATTAGTTAAGTCCCCTCTCAGTCTTCTCTCCAGACTAAAAAGCCCCATCAATCTCCTTTTACTTCAAGATCTGAGAATCAGCCTCCCTTCTTCTCTGGAGACTTTCCAGCCCCACCTGGATCTGTTCCTGTGTGGGCTGCCCTGGGTGACCCTGCTCTGGCAGGGGGCTTGGACTCGCTGATCTCCAGAGGTCTCTTCCAACCCCACCATCCTGTGATTCTATGATTTTAAGCTGACTCTTTGATCCCCACAAATATCACATGGCACTGATGGGGCTCCAGAGAATGGCAAACCCCGTTTACCAGCAAACCTCTGACGCTGCGTCTGAGCAGCCGTGGCCCCATCATTGATATTCAGGGAGGCTCTGTTGCCATAGCTCGTCACCAAGGCTCTGCAATGGAAAGCAGGAGACCAAAGAGCTGCTCGGCTTCGCCTCTCACAACCTTTGTGCCTGTTCCAGCCGAGGGCCTGTTCGGGCAGTGCCGCGCCGCGCGCTTGGACAGATGCCACCCCCGGGGCTCTCGTGGGATTCGCAGCCGTGACCGTACGTTCTGCCAGTAATTTTATGTGAGTCTTAGAAAAATTTGCCTACCCCGAGTGTCTCGTCACCCACGTAAACCACTAGTGGAGATGTGACTTATAGCGATGCATTTTTACCCCAGTTTGAAACAAGATCAAACAAATTATACTGCACCAGCACAAACCGTGTCTCTACCGGAGCCGGAACTGGTACTTGTGGCCAAAACACAACTACAGCTGAGTTCTAAAAAGGCAAAAAAAGGAAGCTACAATATTATCTGAACCTGAAGGATTTATAACCTTGGCAGTGAGACCTTTTCCTGTGAGCTCACCCAGTAGCGTCGGGATTAATCGATGCCAGTGGAATCGGCGCCTGCTGCTCTGCTTTTCAGCGTGGAACAAAATCATTTTAGGAAGAACTAGAAAGATCTGCTCTGAGTCAGGTCCAGGAGCAGATTCAGAGCTCAGTGGAGAGGCAAAGATGAAGACTGGGTTTGAATGAAGGATGCCAGATGGTCAGAGAAAGACTTTTTTTTATCCATTTTTTATCCGCTCCTGAATAAAAGCTGAGACAAAGGAGTCCTGAGGCTCCACCCTGGCCTGGCTGCCTCTCCACTTGGGTCCCTGCAGCCACCGTGCTCAGTGGGTAGGCTGGGCTGGGCTCACTCCTTGCCGTAGGTTTGTGCTGCCTCTGGGTGCCAGCTGCTGGGCTTCTCCACCCCCACCACGCTTTGGAAGGAGCAGGAGAACCATGGGTGGAGAAGACAACCCCACCTCTGGAGATGTTGCACCCAGCTACTTAACCCCAGCCCACGTGATGATCCGCGGGGAGCCCAGGCTGCTGTCAGGAGCCAGCGCTGAACCTGTGCCCAGCAGCTCCATGCAGGGTCCTGGGGAGCCCTCCCAAGGGACGCTCGGGATCGGGGATTGTTCCTTTTCTTCCACCCAAGCAGAAGTGCCCCTCGCAGAGCCGCAGGGTGCACGCGGGCACCGCGTGGCAGCGTGCGGGCAAAGCTGCCTGGAGACTCTCCCCCCTGACCTGAGCGTGACATTTGGCTGACATTTCTCCGGAGCCCCTCCCTGCAGTATCAGATCCTTTCTCCCTGTGATCTCTCGTGTCCTGAAGACCCCAGGCAGCTCCCCTGGCTAACAGGAACCCAGATCGAATTCTGGCCATTCGCTGCCTGAGGTCAAGCTGTAAAATGAACAATCCAAAATTGCCCCGAAAGGCAGATGTACTAATTAGAGAAACCTTGGGTGGCAGTTCTGAGTATGATGCTTTTAATAACTGCAGGGATGTTGAGAAGCAAATAAATTATATGATGAAAGTCTACCAGGCTGCAGAACCCAGATATGTAATAAGCAAGACTGGCACCAAGACTGAAATTTTGCCCCCTGGGCTTGGCATTTTGTCTGATTGCCTTTCCAGATGAGAAGGTATCTGGAGCTTCCGGTCCCGCCGACTACTTGGCAGAAAGGTATTTCTCAACAACAACCTGGGGAATCATCCTGGGAAGGCTGGAATTAGAGAGCCAGCACTCACTGGCACTCAGGGAACGATGGCCAGGTTTTCACCAGGAAAGAGTGACCAGGGTTTTTCTCCTGACTTTTGGGCTTAAAGGGGTCATAAATGATATGGAAACTTCAAATGGGCTTAGAGGCGTAAAAAGCTAGCTGGGTAAGGCCTTCAGGTCTGCTCTTTGCCTGTGCCCAGATGGAGAAGCTCTGGCAGCTCTAGGGGTCTGGATTGCTGGCCCTCTGCCCACGGCCTCTGATCCCACCAAGTGCCCCACGCTCTTCTCAGCGCTCTCGTGAAGCCAGGAAAACCTCTCCTCTCTCTACACCATGCCACCTTCTAGCTGTGCCACTCCACCCCAGCCTGGTCCACACTGCTCCCTCGGCTGGGATCTGCACCCATGGCCTCCCCCCCCACACCAGGAGCACCCATGGCCCCCACTGATGCTGGGCTCCTTTCCCATAACCCCTCTCCCACCCCTACCCCCCCCTTTGTGGCTTTACCAACAGCTCTAATAAATCTTGCAAACGAGGGTCCCCAATTCCAAGAGGTTTATGGCTCCCTGACAGTTTGCTTAGTCCCCGAGGTCATCACAGCTTTCTCTCAGGGTGGACTTTGCTTGAAAGCAAACTCCCCCCACACAGAGACCCCACTTCAGACGTCTCGACCAGCAGAGACTATCTGTCCCACTGCTGAGGAGCAAGGCAGGTTGGAAACATCTCTGCCCATCCCCTGCCCGAGAAAGAAGGACACCAATGTCTGTATCACAGCTACAAGAGCTTCCATTCCCTCACAGGCTGCTGCACGTCCCAGACATGCCACACACAGTTATTTTCAATGGCAATTAAAGATGAGCTCTTGTTTCGAGGGCTGGACAATGAAATTGCAGGAAGAGCTGCCCTGACCCAGCAACCATTATGTCGATGAATATCCTGGATTGAGAGATGCTGAGGCTCATCTCGGCTCCAATTCACTTTTAATTTTCCTGGCCTGAAACTCTGCAGGAATAATACAGGGAGCTTGTAGGATGGGGATTTGGGAGCAGCACCTGCTTTAGGAATAATCAGCCCAGCAGGAGGAAAGTTTCTCTCGGTTGGTCTCCGGGTATTTACATTTTTGACCCGCCTCAGCGTGATAATCTTTGTCAATCCTGCACAAAACCTCGCGGGGCTCTGTGACTGCCTTGTCCTGACTCCACATCGCTCTATTATGATTTTTCAAAAGACCTCCCATAAGGGTTAAATGACCTCACATTAGTGCTAATTTGGGGCTAACGTTCCTATTCAGCACATAACAAAGCAATTGGTGTTTACCCAAGTCCCATAAAGTGCCAGGGACCACACACAACCTCAGCCTGGACACAGACAAAACCCCACCCTGGCCCTTTCATAAGTATTAGAGAGGAAAAAAATAAGAGAGGATGACAGAAAATCCTCACCCAGCCTGTACCCAAAGCACGACAGGCTGAATTAAACACCCAACTGCCAACCTGAAGCAGCTCTGCCGGTGTCCCCAGCGAGGCTGCGCAATGGGAAGAGCCAGTGGCCGTCCCTTCCTCAGCCTAATTGCGACCTGCTGAATCACAGCCCCACAAAACGCTTGGCCACCTCATTCCTTAGCTGTTTTCCTTCTCCACAAGCTCCCCGTGAATTTAACTCCCATGAATTTGATGCCAGGGAATCGCCCCACGCAGCTCCTCGATGAAACGTCCGGTTGCCCCCGCTGCTGGGTGCGGGGAGCGAGCGGCAGCGGGCTGAGCGTGCGCCCAGCGCTGCGTGACCATCGCCGCAGAAAGACCCGCCACTCTCATCCCCGTCCCTTTACCTCTCCCTGGTTGATGACAATGCAAAGTAGGGCAGGCTGAAAATAACAACAAATTGGGACTGCTGACGGTGAGCACGGAGCTAGAGGTGCAGCTCCAGCCACAGCCAACCGAGGGGAGCCGAACGGTGCGTTGTACAGCAGCTTGGTGCAACGAGCCCCGGGCGAGGGTCGAGTGGGTTCATGGCAGCACTTCATCAGAGGCCGTATATTTGCCCCCTTCTCACTGTAATTAAATAAGGTCAGGGAAAAAAAAAAAAAACCCAAACAAAAAAACAAGCCAGAGAGAGAACACAAACATGTTATTGGCCGAGTGAGTAAACATTTGAGGCTCTTTTGCAATCATTAATGATAGTCCGAGGCGTGTGTGAACTTCCTGCGCGCTGCACGGCAGTTCATGCTGAATTCACCGATGCAATTAGGCTGTCTTTTATGCAAGAGCTGAAATTCACCTAGATTGATTTAACGAGTATAATTTCCTCTTTGGAACTGCTGGAAATTAATCATCACTTCTCCAAGCTCCATCTGGAATTCACCCCGTCAGCACAACACGCCGCTCTAATGGTGGCATCTCATGAGAACCGGGCGCCGACTGCACTGTTGACTTTGTGCAAGTATTTCCTACACTTAGAATGGGAAATATCTCAAATATGCAGCAAAGTCAACTATCCCACCACAGTGCACACCGATTTATTGTTTTTTTCTCTAGTGACAACCATCAGACGGACAACAAACCCAATTCTCTTCTTGCTCATACCAGTTTTCATTGAGGCAACTGCACGGGCTTAATTGGATCGACCCTTATTTTGCAGCAAGTGAAAGCAGCAGGAGAAAATGAGTGAGTGTTTTAAATGAAATAAATATACTTCACTAGTGACATCTCTAAGAAGCCACATTTGCATGTAAAAATGTCAGATTGTGGATGCAAATCAGATAACTAGCCACCTAATTCCTCATTTTCAAGGCTAGCCGCCTGGTCTGAGCAGACAGCTGCAGGATTTGGAGAGCTGAGAGCAGTGAACGCCTCTGAGAACGTGCCAGTGACAGAGTGATCTGGACTTCAAGACATCTCTTCTTTCTTACCCATCTCTGACCTAGTGAAAATCTATTGGTGGAGTCAGGCAAAGAAACAAGAACGGCTTCCTCGCAGATGGGGACAGCGCTTAAGTGACAAGCAGCTAAGAGAATGCTCTAGAAAGAAAACTGTTTTGTTTATTAAAACAATTAATACAGCTTAGAAGGAAGAGCACTGAAGTAGGTGTGAATGAACTGCCCTTCTCAAAACTGAGGTGTGGCTGCTCCCGAGGTTTTTCCCAGCATTTTGGTGTCTTTTGATGTAAACCACAGAAACTAAACTATATGAATTAAAATCAGAGCTCCTTAAAATTCACTCGTTCCAGGATTATTCTTGGGAGCTGACCCATCCCTAGAATACCCCACAGCTGTACAGTCACAAAGGAACTCACATGAAAGTTGGAGCGAGTCTTTGTTGACTTCTTCCACCCTGGTGTTGACCCATTTCTAGCCATCAGTAGTTTTCAACATTTTTCTGGACAAGAATCTCTACGAATTTCCCATTTTTCTGGACGTAATCAATTAAACCGACCGACGAGAAGATTCCATTCCTCAGTTGCCATCTGTAGACCCACCAGAAGTCCTGCAAATCCCCCAGGAGTCTGTGGTTAAACAGAATTGATCCCCATCCCTTTATTGCTTCTCCAGCACACATCATACCCTTTACTCAGCCTTCTGGGAAGAGCCAGGACTGAGCTCCAGAGTGTTCTTCTCTGGACAAGAACAGTTAACTCTGCCCCAGAGAGCTGCAGATTGGAAGAACTCTGTGGGGACGGTGTAATTAAAGAATACAGCATCCCTGGGAGATAGACCAACCCATTCCATTGTGTCTATTGGTAACTGGGGACAACAGACCCAAAGCTGAAGCGTCTTGCCCAAGAACGCAGCATGGAAGAGCAGAAGAGTCAAGGTAACAAGCACTGCTGATTTCTGCCACAATGGCTTCGGATTCTGGCTGGGATGAGGAAATAAAGCCTCCTAAAATCTTCCTTCTGCTAAGTTTCTACCTCTCTTTGGAGCAAGGATAGCTGGAAATCAAAGGAAAATATCTCCTCTTAGAAGACCTCCATCCAGTTTTGCAAATAAACAGATAAGCAGCCAGCCAGTGGCGGGGAGGGGGGGAGATAATAACTGGCTGGGCTCTGGGATGCAGAAAGGCATGTTAAAAGAGAAAAAAGTTTCAAGGATGACAAGCTGAATGTGTAGGAGATGGAATTACAGACAATCCTAACCAGGGAAACTTCCTGTGAAAAAAGAAAAACCACAAACAAACCTGGGAGATTCTCAGAGCCCTGGAGAAAGGAGCAGGGAGAGGAGCGACGGGGGGGGGGGAACTGCACAAAGTAGGAAACTGCCCCAGAAAACTTGGAGCTTTAAGTCTCCTCTTTTATCTAGAGAGCTTTGGGGTAAGAATGGAGCAAGAGGGAATAATAAGCATAGGTGCTAATTGCATGGAGCATCTCCATGGAGCTTTAGATTAAAGACTGCAGCACCTCGGGGGGTGAGGGAATCTGTTGATCTTGGAGACAGTATGTGGGGCAGGCAGCTGCACCCTTTGTTACCTGCCTGCCTCCCTTCCCCATCTGATCATGTAAATGAGAGCTACAAATGCTGGAGTTTACAGCGTGCAACATCTGAGCTGGGATCTCTGGGGAGACAGGAATAGGTTTATTTACATGTTTGGAGTTATCTCTGCAAATGATCTAACAGGGGCCCCTTCACATCTGTGGAGTCCTGATGAAAGTAAAAACATCGTACCAGGTATTTCTGTTTGTGCTTGTGGCCCTGAAGACAAAAAGGCCGATTCTCTGCCTGTTTTACACCCCCTTCATACTCACATTTGTTATCGTCTGCTCCTGGCACGTCCTTGGCAATGAGCGTGTGTTTTCCAGGGGAAGAACCGGGGCCACGTTCACTCTGATTTGCCAGCTCTGCCTCAGCTCGGCCCCAGCTGTCCCGCAGACACCAGCCGGGCACGGCTCGGGTCCCGACTCCCCCAGCAGGCTGGGTTGGTGGGACCGTGGTCAGGCCAGATGAGCCCTACTCCAAGGAAGCCCTCCCCATATCCCCACCACCAAGGCCTCGGGGAAAATGACTTTTCTATCGGCAATCCAAGTGTGGTGAACACGGTGCTTGGCAGCAAGGCTCAGCCTAGGGAGCTCTAATCCTGCCTAGAGCCAAGAGGAAGGCAGGGGGGGAGGGAGGGCAGCAACCCCTCTGCTCCCCTTTGCCAAGAAAAAAGGGAAACAATAAGAAGCCTCAGGTGTCGGAGGAGCAGGAATACTTCTCCATGTAACACCCCCCACTCTGTGCCTGCGCTGCTGTTCCCAGGGAGACCCAAGCAGGGGAGAAGAGAAGGTTCTGGGGAGACCTAACAGCCACCTTCCAGCACCTGAAGGGAGCTGATAAAAGCCTGGAGAGGGCCTGGTTACAAAGGCCTGCAGTGAAAGGATGAGGGGCAATGGTTTCAAATTAGAAAGGAGAGGATTTAGATTGGATATAAAGAAGAAGTTCTTTACCACGAGAGTAGTGGAGCACTGGGACAGGGTGCCCAGGGAGGTAGCAGAGGCCCCATCCCTGGGGACATTCAAGGTGGGGCTTGACAGAGCTCTGAGCAACCTGCTCTAGGTGAGGATGTCCCTGCTCCCTGCAGGGGGGTTGGATCAGATGAGCTTTGGAGGTCCCTTCCAACCCAGACAGTTCTATATTTCCATCTTCTATGAGAAGCAGCCACAGCTCTGAGATGCAGCAGCTGGTGGGCTCTGTGAGTTGCCTGCCCTGAAATGTTGAAGTACTTGCTTTAGCTGCTTGAAGGGGGCAGCCCAGGACTGCTGAATTCACCGTGCTCCTGTGCCCCCTGTGATGGGCATTACACCTGTATTGCTGGCAGACTTGGCGTCTGAAGAGCAGATGCTCATGTATTAACCAAGCAGAGCTCCTTCCTGCCAGTAAAGTGAGCAAACCCAGCCAGCCCCTCGCAGCTACTGCCAGAAGGGGAGCAGGGGAAATGAAAAACAAAGGCCAACCCCCCCCAGAATAATGCCTCAGATAACCCAGCCCATGAATCAGCCTGTGGAGCTGCTTGCGAGAGCTGTACGGGCAGGCGTGGAGCTGCCTCTACCGTTACCAGCTGGAGCTCTGCAGCCCCAGGGAACCAGTTTCCCCTCCGCCCCAGTGCACCCAGCACTTGCTTCCAGGGAAGAGTTGAGCCTCCTCCAGCCCTGGCACCCCCCGGCAGGCTCAGCACCCCTGGGCAAAAGCAGCGGCCTCGCAGAGCTGTGGCAGTGTCAGCCCCTGCCTCTGGGAAATCGAGGAACCCAGGAGATAGATGGGGAGCAAATCTCTGGATTCCTTGATCTCTGGATCTTGTCCTTTTTTCTTTACACAGCATCCTGTTGCCTTCCTTTTCAGGCAGATTACTCCTGAAATTATCTACTGCAGAGCAGCTCATACCCTTCCTCGCCAGCTTTGCTACAAAGAGTGTCAGTGCTGGCATAGAGCAGAGACCATGTGGTGAGGAAGCAACTTCTGCTTTCCATATTTACTGGAGTAACCATTCTTGGGCACTTTGGTAGAGAACGTTGCTTGCCAGAGTACTGCTTCTTGGAAAGGAAGAGATGTCCTATGGTTTATATAGCCCTGGAGCCTGAAGGGAAGGGAAGGGAAGGGAAGGGAAGGGAAGGGAAGGGAAGGGAAAGAGAAAAGGGGAAGTAAAAGGAGGAAAAAAACCCAAACTCATTGAAAAATATAAAATCTGGAACCAAAGAAATAAAACTAATTGAGCCCCACAATTTCTGACTTTTGAAGGCACAAGGCTCATTTAAAGAGCAAAAATGATGGGCAGGGATCCCACTGAATGTCCTTGGCCCATGCGATGGAAAGTGGATTCAGAGAGCCCAGGGAGGGCACTGCAGGGACAGTGCTCTGCTGACAGAACCATTGCAGGGATGTTCTCCTGACAGAACAATTGCAGGGATGTTCTCCTGACAGAACCATTGCAGGGATGGTGCTCTGCTGACAGAACCATTGCAGGGATGGTGTTCTCCTGACAGAACCATTGCAGGGATGTTCTCCTGACAGAACCATTGCAGGGATGTTCTGACAGAACCATTGCAGGGATGGTGTTCTCCTGACAGAACCATTGCAGGGATGTTCTGACAGAACCATTGCAGGGATGTTCTGACAGAACCATTGCAGGGATGTTCTCCTGACAGAACCATTGCAGGGATGGTGCTCTGCTGACAGAACCACTGCAGGGACAGCACTTTGCTAACAGAACCATGGTGACAAGCAAAGCAAAGAGCTCCACCAGCCTGGCCTTGCTCAGGGGAGGTTATTTGCCCCATGACTCCCTTCCATGACTGTGCATCTCTCTTTGAAGTCCTGCTAACTCTAAGGCCAGCCCTGAGGAGCGAGCTCCATCCTGCGAGGTGCTGAGCACCTTCAGCCAGACCCTGTGGGAAGAAGCGGGCTCTGAGGGAAATTAAAGGGCAGCACACGGCGGGCTCCTGAAGGAAAGAGCTGTGTCCAGTGCATAGCAGAGCAAAGGAATTTGCAGCCGCAGGAAGGCGACTGAGACAAACAACGTTGACTGGGTTTCAAACTTGAGTTGGGAGATTTTATGACTGCAAATAACACCAGCAGTCATCTAACCCAAGGGAAAAAAATAGGGGTAATGAAACCTCCTGCTTCAGGGCACCAGCTGGTGGCCTCTAGGGACAAGGGAGGAATTTTTCCTTCAGTTCACAGGTTGCTCAAGTAGCTGTGTGCATTCTGGAGGGGTTTCACCATCCATAGGAGCACCAGGCGTTGACCGGTACATTCCCCTCTCGATATATTTGTGGTGAGTGACCATATTCCCACTCACATGGTCTTTGGTGGCTCACAGAGCCAGCCCTTCCAGGCTGTTTGGCCTGAGACCCCCACTCTGAGTCTCTCTCACTGTCAATCTGCCTTCCAGCGGCCGCTGCTGAGCACACCTATAGACTTCAGTTCTGATAAATCTTCCCCTGGCTTTGGGCAAGGGCAGTTGCACTTTTTCAGCTCCCCTGGCAGCAGTCTCCTCCCACTGTGCACCCCAATACCACATTTAGATTTGTTTTCTCCTGCCTGGTCCCCATAGCTCACAGATTGGCTGCAATCACTCAGCACACCCAGGTCCTTCCCTCCTTTTGTTATCTCCAAATTAAACATTCCCTGCTTATAGCTGATTAGTTATTAATCCTCAAATGCATGAATTTGCATACTTTGTACTTTGAATGTCATCTTTTTTCTACTGCTCTGGTGCTGTCTTTCTGTAGAACACACTGACCCTCCCCTGCTTTTGATGATAAAGTCCATATGGGAGTCAGCAGATTTCACCAGCACACACTTTTTTTTGTTTTATTCAGAAAAAAAATGGCTAAGATTGAGCCCCAAAACTATTCTGGAAGAACTCCTCTAGTAACCTCCTGCCTGCCTAGCACTTTGGCTTTCAACATTTACCTGTGGGGTAAGTCCTGCTGCCTCAGTTTCCCTGCCTGCTTCAAGTGAATTATCATCCCCAGATAGAATCTCATTTTTACGAGGTCTCAGGCATTGCTACACACACAACACACGCATGTGCCACGCACTCGCAGCCGTTTGCTCGTGGAGGACACCTGCAAGGAACCTGTTCCTCAGCAGCAGAACCATGGTCTGTGCAGTCCTGAAGCGGTACAAACCTGACCTTCCAGGAAATCTTATTCTCAGACCTAAGCTGGCTCAGAGCCACTTTGCAATATCACTCCCAGCATCCCCATAATAAATTGCTTAAAAAGCCAGACACAGGACTCGAGAGTCGAGCAAATGGGCACAACAGCATCTTCTGCTCCGTAACGCTTTGGGCAGCTCCAAAGGTGCTGAGACACAGAGGGATTAGGTGGTTTATAGGCCCAAAGCTTGGCTGATTTCCCCCCAGGGCCCCCAGCCACTCGCTCTGTCGGTCATCATTCCTGTCAGGCTTGTTCAGAGTGTCTCTGCCTTTACTCTCTGTGGATTAAGGGGTGGTTGAGCGGTTATTTTCTCCTGCTTTGTTGCTGGGAGATGGGGCTGCAGAGGGGAATGAATTACATCAGATAAATACATTAAACTGTCACTCTGAGAATTAACTGGAAACCCCGGTCCCTCCAGGAAAACAGCACAAATGGCAAGAGAAGAAAGTGCCGCAGAAGGCGTCTCTACCGTCATTCACGTGGATGGCTCAACACTGCCGTCATTTTTCTTCCCAGTAATTAATTTCAGTGTATTATTAATTGTAATAACCATCAATTTCTAATGAATATATTGAGCCTCATCAAAATCCCAGCACTTAGTTGTCACAATTAAAGTAACTGTAGTGTTCCTTGATCAGCGGGCTCGGTGCTTCCACCCCCTCCCACTCAGAGCAGAGTCCAAAGGCCCTTATGGCTGGGAAGAAAGGCAGGTGGCTGCAGCAGCATCCCAGCACTCAGGGGCTCTGCCATGGATTTTCTACAGGGCTTTGAGGAAAACTCTCTTTACCTCCATCTCACCCAGTGATAACATCAGTCCTCCACTGCACTCGCTAATTTGGAGGTAAGCTTGTTAAAAATGCAGGGATGATTCAGATCTTGAGATAACGGGATCCACAATAAACTGTCTGCTGAGAAACAAAAACCATCCCAGGGAATCCTGCCTCAAATCCTCCAAAAAAAAGGCCCATGTCGGGTTCTAGGTGTTGAGGTAGTTTAAGTCAGTGTGAGAAGTCATGTCAGAGCCAATTACACTGGTTGAGAGCTGAATCCAGGCTCATGGGGCGCCAGCAACGCGAGTGTCATTTCCTCTGCACAGCTTCACCCACTGGAAACAAAACAAGGGATTGCTACACGCGCCGCTCACCCCGCATCGCCAGCACGCTCTGATCAGATAGAGAGAAACAAGTTTTAATTACAGCATGAATATCTTAGTCACTATCCCGATCAAAACAAAGTCCAAGAATTTTATCACTAAGCAAATAGGAAGCAAGAAAACTATGTGAACATATTGATGCCACCTCCCAGGGTAGCTGTGCTCTCTCCAGGACTGGGGCCACCTTCAGTTCTGAGTGGGTCCAGCACTCAGCACAGAGGTCCTGGCATCACAGACTACTCCAGCAATTAAGTTTCCCATTAAGACACATGTACCTTCTCATCAAGAGGTAATAGTTACCATTACTACAGCAAAGTACTCAAAGGCAGGTCAGGAAATATATGAATTGATTGGGTTTTTTTTTCCATTTCACCATATTCCTTAGAAGAATATATCCTGAGAATGGCATCACACTGGAAGAGCCAGAAGAGTTCAAAAGATCAGGTTTTCAGGTCAAACTTAAGGACATGCTGTGACATTAAAGTCACTAGAGAGCAGAAAAGCTGACTCTGTGAGGCTGAGAGGAGAGTTCCTGATATCAGGGGCTTCCCAGGGGGTTAAGTCAAGGCGAGATGTGTAGCAAAGGGCATTATCCTCCAGTGCTCCTGCTGATGGTGGTGGGACTGGGATTTCACAGTGCTTCAAGCAAGGCAAAGATCCACAGCGAGGGGAGTGATCTTATTACTGCACGTTGTAAAAAAATAAGTGAAGGTTGGAGTACATTAAAAACTTAGAACCATAGAATGGTAGGGGTTGGAAGGGACCTCTGGAGATCAGCAAGTCCAAGCCCCCTGCCAGAGCAGGGTCACCCAGGGCAGCCCACACAGGAACAGATCCAGGGGGGGCTTGAAAGTCTCCAGAGCA
>JANHGN010001996.1:67079-94135 GCA_024605025.1 Megaceryle maxima
AGAACTGTGGAAGGTTTTTACTGCCAGGAGGTTTCTCCTCAGGCAAGCTGATTGCCTCTGGCCCTTTCCATGAAGTGTACCTGTGAGGAAGCCACCCGCTGCGATGGGGCAGCACAGGGAGAACGGACCTGGCCTTGGCTGACTGGACACTCCCTGAGGCTTTTGACAGGAGGGACTTCCAGCACTTTGTGCTGTGCACGTCACCCGGCTCAGTAAGCGAAGTGTGGAGGTGTTTCTGAACAAGCTTATGGCAAGAACTGACCTTTCTCCTGTGGTTGTGAATGGAGGAACCTCACGGTGGTAGAAACCTTCCACAGCTCTCCCAGGCTTTGGGTGCTCACGTAAACTCAATGGACAGGGTTCAGGTTCTGGGACAGCAGAGCTACAAGTCCATGCTGGTGATCCAGAATGCCACGCTGGACACTGCTATGGTGGGGACTCTTCTCTCCCACCCCCTGCATAAGTTTCCCCCACATACAAATGCCCTCGGAGGTGAAAACAGCTCTAATGCTGCTTGGCTCCAGAACCAGAGTGCAGACTTCAGACTCGGCTTCTAAAGACTCAGACGAGGGGAGCAGATAGAGACAAATGCTAGAGTAGGAGACACAGTGCTGAGGAAGCTCTGTGACACTGACAGGAGTGAGCTCAGAAACCTCAAAAACAGTAACCCATTTCCATCAGCCTTTTATTTCCTGCTAATGGCTCAGGACTTTTCCCAGTTATCCTCTGCAGGTTGAAACACCGAGGCCACTTCATCCCCCTGCCCTTTGGGAATGTGATTCTGGCTCTGTAGGTTATCTGGGGTGGGGGAGGAAGCAGGGGAGAAGGACGGGGTGTCGTGCAGATGATTCTCATGAATTTTGGAAGGAGTTATAAAAAGTAAGCTTTAAAGTCTCTCCTAAATATAAGGATTCAGCTGATTGAGAACTCATCTGCTTCTATCTCTCGGGTAATCGTGAATACACTTCTGCTGTGTCACTTCAAAGGCACAGCACAGCTGGGAGGGTTTTCATCAAAGCTTCTGCATGTCTGGGGGAGGTTTTCCCCCCCATGAATATACATCACTGGAGGCTCCTTTTCCCAGCTTTTCCCATGCCTCTCTCTGATTGATCCTCATTTCATTCAGATGAGCTCTTCCTCTCTGGATGGCTAAAGGGCAAGAGACAGCTCTCTCCAAAGCTTTCCCACTCGCCTGGATGCCTCTCCGAAGATTTTCCTCTCATCAGAGTGGGGGAGGGAGGGAGCTGTTCAGACAAGAGATTGAGCCTTTAAATTAAATTCTTGTCATCTGAGGGCTGGGCCTGATAGTAGCGGGGGTGGAAGCATCTTCTCCCAGTATCGGGACTCTGGCCAGATCCTCATCTGGTGTAAATGTGTGCCAGTGGACTGATCTCAGCAGTCATGTCATCAAAACTCCAAGCCTAAAAACACTCCCCACTCTGCGAGGCAGCAGGTTGCTGGATGAAACCAGCATCACCCTCTGTGTGTCTGCCCTGCGGAGTACGTGAGCTCCACAGACTAGGAACACTCGCTGAAATTGCTCAATTCCCCTCTTTTTCAGTGAGGAGAGAGGGCCGGGCAACTCGTGGAATTTCAAACACTCAGCCACCCTCGGCCGGGTTGGGATTTCACAAGAGCCCAGACCCTGTGCGCACCCAGCACGTGCAAAGTGCTGGTGGAAATCTCGGCCCCTCTCCCAAGCTCAGATGGGAGCTGGGCCCTCCTGGAAATTCTGGGCCCGGTGCCACTTAGTTACAGCACGTCTCCTGGCTGGTGGCCAGATCAGAGGAGTCTGAACCTCATCTTAGCTCTTCTACCCTCCACCCTCTAATTGCATATTCCCCAGGGCCAAAATGACCCCAGCAATTGTCAGGTCAGGACACTGCTGAAGCGCCTGGATGTGCACCAACCACTGCCAGGGTTGGCCCATGAGAAGTGCTGCCAAAGTTGGTCCATAGGAAGCGCTGCCAAAGTCGGTCCACAGGAACAGTAACGTGTTGCTGATGATTTTTTTTAGCTGTTATGAATCTCCTACACAGTGACCCACGGAAAAGTGACAGCCTTGGAGAGTATCAGTGTCTGCTGGTCCAGTGAGGCCTTCCTCCATTCCAGACACTTACCAGGGAGATCAAAACATGTCACCCTTGTGGGAACTCTTCCAACACCATAACGTCTGTTGGCACCTATATATCCTGCCCTCCACGCTCCATTCCAGGCTGTAACCCTCCTCTCCACAGCAAGAGCCCTTCTGGAGAGCCATTCAAAGCTGGGTCAGTTGTGCCACATGTGATCGGGACGTTTCTTCCCCCCAGACAGGGATGGGATTTTCCCGCACCAGTTCCCTGAATGCTTAATAGGATCTTGAATGGTTTATCACTTCTTTCACTGGGGTGTGTGGCTGGATTTACTTTGACACAAGCCCCTTTCTGAATTGCAAGTTGGCAACAATAAAAGGGAGAAGTCTTTAATTAGTTATCTGGCTAATTAACTTTTACAGCACTGTATAGCTTTGGCATCCAAATGCTACAATGCAAAACATTGCAAACATTCAAACAAAGCCTCCCCACCCCACCAGGAAGCTGCTGCCACGAGTGGTTGTGGGGGAATAGCATCTCACAGCCTTGGCCAAGCTGCGTGGAAATCCAGCCCTGGCTGCGCCGTGCTCCCTGGGCTCCCTGCACATCCAACTCACCTTCTGCTGGTGCTCAAGTTAAAGACACAGAACATACATGGATTCCCCATGTCGCACTCCTCCTTCCCAGCCCGTGCACTCACTACACCGGGGGGTGAAATACACCCATGACAAAATGTATTTCCTGCTTGCAAGGAGTATGTCGAGCTCCCTGCATCCCCCTGCCATGCAGGGGCGAGCTGCACAGCCGGGGCCAGCGTACCCCACCATCCTGAGGAGGAAGAAACCCCTCACGTCAGGCAGTGTGACATCATGTCACACAGTAAGGAAACGCTCTCGGCGAGGGATGCACGCTGGAGGCTGTGGGATGACCCCCAAGAGCACAGCTTGGCTCAGAGGGTGCAGCAGACAGGTTGCTAGAATGCAGTCTCTCTCTGTTGGAACATGCAGGGTCCCCACCGCTTTTCCCACGCTGATCAGCGAGAGGTGGGGGTTTCGGGAGGCACGGTGCCCCCGGGACGTTCCCGTGTTGTTCTATCTGCACCTTGTGGGCTAGCACATGTTTGACTCCGTGCGCGCTGGAGTTTCGCCGTTACTGCGTGTCCAGGCAAGCTCCCTAACTGCTTTCAGTCTGAAGAAAAAGGCACTGTGAAGGGGAAGGGACAGGTTCCAAGGAAAGAGAGAGAAGCGGCGTAAAACGGACCACGGGCTCGAGTCCACCAGCTGATCAGCACCAACCCTTCGCGTCTGCCTCGGTGGACAAGGCAGGAAGGCAGGGAGAGGTCTGTGTGACCTCAGGCTGCTAAACGATGTGTGCTTTGCTGTAGTTTGGACTGAGATCTCTGTAACTGCTGTATTTCATGTGTTTGTGGTAGGGAAGGATTCTGCTTTCTGGCAGGCCCAATGCAAC
Organism: Megaceryle maxima; assembly: GCA_024605025.1. Lineage (NCBI taxonomy): Eukaryota > Metazoa > Chordata > Aves > Coraciiformes > Cerylidae > Megaceryle > Megaceryle maxima. The sequence goes on from JANHGN010001996.1 coordinate 70,622, forward strand.
CCGGGACTATCGGGGCGATGCTCTGCCCCCTTCCTGTGCCAGTCCCTGGGGGATGTGGGGAACCAGCTGAACTGGCAGCTGACAGAAGTGCTGCCTTTGCTCAAGAGGCCGAGTTGCTGCCTTTAACATTAGGCAGCCCGGGGAGGGTTGCTACAGGAGGGTTTCAGGAAAGCAGCACCGTGTTTGCACAGCACGGAGTCGCACACAAAAAGCAGGTCACAGGGAAAGCAAAAATGAAGGCGGCTCGGAGCCGCAGCTTGGGTAACGGCTGCTATGGAAGGGGACAAGGCCCTGCTGGCATCCTGAACACATGGAAATAAGACATTCTTCTCCTCATTCGTTTGCTGGGAGGGAAATGAAACCTCTTGGAGTGAATGATTTCATTCCATGAGTGCAGGGTTTGTGCCAAGCTTGGTAAAGGCTTCTCTTTGGTGAGGAAAAAAAGAACTCTCTGCAGATTTAACTTGCTAAATGATAAAGCAGCAAGGGATGGTGCAGAGAGGATGGACTGGATCACTGACACCAGGGAGATGAGGGGGAGGGTGTCCCCTCTCGGTACAGGCATTCAGGTGGCTGTGGGGGTCTCCTCCAGCAGCACCCATTCTGCCTGGCTGCAACGGCAACAGTCGGGAGGCTTCCCTGGGAGGTGAGGCTGTAGAGGTGTGAGTACAACGCTGCCCGCACAGGTCTGGGACAGCCAGGAACACTACGCTCTCCTTCGGCAGCTCCTGCCTTGACCAACCCCCCTTTGTGCCTGTCAGAGCACGATGGTCTAATGAAACAGTGATGTAGGTACGACCCTGTACACGAAGCCTGACCTACAGGGTCCAGGTTTTCACAGGATCACTGTGGTCTCCTCACCTTGCAGGAGTGGACTGTTAAATGTGTACACCCTTTACACAGTGACCACGGTATCAGGAACTGTCTCAGCTACAGCTGCTGTGTACAGGCAAAGCCTTGAGCTTCCTGCCCCAGAAGGAAAAATAAAGGACATTAAGTGATTCATAGCACTTGTATGGGGAACATTTTACAGTTTTGCTTTTGCTTTTCATTTTAAGTCTTTAGAGACTCGGTTTAAAAAACAAAATCAAGCCCATTCTCTTCCTCCTGGTGCTGCGTTGCCCAGATGCCTGCTCGGGTCAAGGGGACACTGCTGCATTCTATTTTACCATCTGGCATTGCTCAGCTCGGCAGATTTTTTAACTTCTTAATTCCTGATAGCATTTCGTTGCTCGCTCATTCCATCGTGTCCTCATATTTGCTTTCCTAAACCTTCCAGAATAATTCCCACCAAACCCAAGCCCTCAACAGCCTGTATGTCAGACCAGTTTCTAAGCACAAAGAGGAAAATATTTCCCCTCCTCAACTACAGAAGGTCAAGTGCCCCCAGCTCCAGGTCACAGCCAAGCCTTCAACAAAAAGATTCTTCCAGGGACAGGCAAGAAGGTTCAAGTTTACCAAAGCAGTTCACTGAAGCCTTAGCTCAGGCTCGCTTCTAGAGCTCCTTGGTGGCTACGGTCTCAGGCTGTCACTTTGACAGATCTCCTCCTCCCGCAGGATGTGCCTTGGACCCGCTGCCAGCACCGCAGCTGCCGCCGCTCGCGGGGCGGGGGCTGTTTCCACACTCCACGTTCCTGGATGGTACAAGTGCCTTTGCCGCACGACTCGTCCCACAGACCTACAGAAGCCAGGGAGAAAGAGGGGACAGTTGGGCAGAAGAGCTGCCACAGAGATGAACGGCGTCTGAGGTAGAGCGATCCCTGCACCTCAGGTCCAAACTTGTCCTCTGGGGGCGAGAAACTCAGGACAGGGGAGGAAGTTTCCAAAATCAGTGACTTTCGAGTTGCTTGAAAATTTTCTGCCCCTCCCCAGAGCGTAGGTTCCTTGAAGAACAGTCTGTTCTTCACAGAAATTCCCAGTGGTTCCCAGGGAAAACTTTGGAACTGGGTGAAGTCTCCCTTTCAATATTAGGCTATGGTTTTTGTTTAGTTTGGGGCTAAAGAGTATTTTCTCTGCAGACACTGCCATGCTCACCCACTTCTCCAAACACACGGCGAGAAACTTTGAAGGAAAAAATTCCTCTCCTGCCCTCAGGTTTGGCTTTGCCCAGCTCGGAAGACAGGCCCATACTGCACACTTTTGCCACCACGCTTACATCAGCTCCACCACCTCCAGAAATAGGGCCATTAAGCCAAGAAAAGCAATCTCGCCCTGGTGAGGACGGCACCTCTGCGGGGAAGCTCTGCAGGTAACTTCCCGAGTCGAAGACTTTACTTTCTGCCTGCCCAGCCTTGGGCTCACAGGTCTGAACTGCCCCAGGGAAGTCCCTCATTTTTTCCATGCCTCGGTCCCTACCTGCACAACACCCGTGTACACATCTGTGCTGAGAGGGATACGGGGCAACGTTCTACGGGGAACGGCACGCGGGGCCCGGGCTGCCTCGGAAGCCAGGAGCACGTGTCCAGCGGCAGCAGCAGCGGGGGCAGCCGGAATGGGCTGCAGCATCACGCCCTTAGCGAAGCAGAGAAGTTAATTAAATAGCAGGAAAGGAAAAAGACCATTTAAAGAGCTGAGTCTGAATGACTAAAGGGCTTAGTCACTCATTTACAAAGATCTTAGGCAAAACCACCTTTTAATGTTAACTTTTATCCGGATCATGTTCCTTTAAGAAATTTCTGAAATCATCCAGCAAGACCCACTGGGAAATGTCACTCTCATTCCCTGAGACTTCCAGTGTCCAGAATGTTTGTGACAACTGCCACCTCCTCTCCCTGCCTCTCTTAGGCTGAGCAATCTCACCCGGCACAGGAGTACGAGAGCTGCTAGAGAGGAATGATTTCTGTCCTGCAGAAATTGAAAATTCTCTCCAGAAAAAAATCTGAGTTGCAACTTCCCAGTTTTTCAAGAGAAGCCTTCTCCAAATATGTCTTCTTGTTTCCTTCAGGAAAAAGAAGCTCTTTATCATTTCAGAAAGAAGGAAAAATCAACTGTGGAAGGCTCCACGTGGAGGCTATTTCATGGTGTAAGAAATACTGAAAACACTGACGCAATACGGTGCTGACAGAAACGCAAGAGCACGTCGGAATCGTTAAGCACGCCGCGCTTAGGGCTCTGAAGCAGTTTGGTGTCCCCTGGTGCCTTTTGTACCAGAAATGCACTGTCAAATTTTTTAGTATGTGGGGGTTTTTTCCTCAGTGGGACCAGTTGTCCTCCCAGGCTCACCGAACGCAGCACAGAGTTCTCCCAGAACAGCTACGTGGGTGGGGTAGGAACAAGAGGAAGGAGCTGGGCTGACAGTATTTTATACTGCCTGTTGCCTCCAAAGGTTTCATAAAATCAAACCACAGCCCAAACTGTGCCTTCCTCCCAAGATTAAGACTGTATTTCCTGCAGTGCCCCTCCTCAAGAAAGGAAGATACCAGTCGGTCTGACTCAGGAGAGGTTGTAGGGTTTGTCCTCGTGGTCTGAATCATCTGTTGCATGTGAAGAGGCAAGAGGTGGCAAACCGAGAGTCCCCCCAGTCCCGTCGGTATCACCCACCTACAGATGAGGCACCGCGCTGCAGAACGACAGCCCCATGCCAACACATTTCTGCTCCATATGAGTAAAGCAGTGGGAGAACACAGCAGCGACACAGTTTACCCAGCAATGGAAAACGTTACCAAGCCCAGTTCCCGGAATCCCTGCCTGTGATCACAGAGTCACCCCAGGCTGGAGGAGCCCACAGCAGGCTCCCAGCACGCCAGCGGGTGCAGCGTGCTCCCTGCCCTTCACACATGGGTGATGAGTCTTTCTTGCTCCTGCTGGCACCTGATCTGTGTCCTGCCTGGGCACCCAAGGCCAGAGACAGACAGAAGAGCAAAACTTAAGCGTGAACAAGACAAAGGCAGTGCCCACCATTAGAGGATGCTGCTGAAAATCCTCACGTGCAGAGGGTGGAAGGAGTCGTGGTGAAGTTTGCCAAGTTTTCCACAAGGTCTAGATGAGGGCCCGTCTCTTGGGAGGAACGGTCGGATTTTGTTTGACAGGCAGCGACACCTCGTGGCACAGGTCTCCCCCAACCCTCCCAGTTTGCTGCCTGCAGTACGTTTGGTTTTGCTGGGACAGGTTCTCAGTCCTGCTAAAATCAGGGGGATTTTTGCCACAGAGTCTGGCGGAGCCCAGATTTCAGGGCAGATGTTGTGCAGGAAACGATGATGAAGGTAAAAAATCACCTCTTGCAAACGCTTACTAGAAATCACACGTCACTTTTAAGAGCAGCCTGAGGGTTCTCAGCAAGATCTCAGGGAGACTGGCACTACAATTGTTTCCTATTTTGTTCAGGCTGCTACAGGAAGCCTAAGAGCCCTGCGTTGGTACCAGCTCTGGACCTGGGACCCTCCAGACCCTCAGCTTCATTTTTTTCCTTATAAAGGAAAAAGTTAAAAAGTTCTTTTTGCATTAAGAAACTTCACAGAAATTAAACAGAGGTAGCAAAACAGCCAAGGAACAAGAAACACACTGGTAACAGAAGCCTGTGGTAAGAAGAAAGGGAGATTTCTGGAGAAATCTCTGACTGAAGAAACTTGTAACTGCATCTGCTCCTCTGGTGCGAATCGTACCGTGTTCAGGGAAACGAGACGTGGTAAACACAGGAGCTTTGCCAATCCAAACCCAGCTCCATTGGCTCTTTTCCCACTTAGTACCCAGAACGCGACATTCACAGGATCAGCAAGGGGTGGCTGCTGGGCTCGGTGGCTTTGTCATCTGGAGAAGACCCAGAAAAGCCCCTATTGTCTATGTCGGTGTTATCTTCTTTACTGGCCCCTTTCCTTTCCTCATGGCACAGGCCTGGAGGCTAGAGTAGCTCATGGCGAGCTTGGGTGTTTTCCTGCCGTGTTTCTGATGCACACAGAACAAAACTGCTTCTCCACAACTTTGCTTTAGGAAAATACGGGAGGCTGTAACATATGAGAAGCAACTTAGGAACTGAGCTTTGTCCCAGGAGAGCTCTGGAGTCTAAAAGTACCGTGTGCTGATCACCAACACCTCGAGGGTTTCCTAGCTGCAAATGTCAAGGCCAGCAGCCAACGTGCTCACTGATTAGGCCGAGCAGGGGCCAAGAACCATCCGTGTGTTGGCACAGTAGCTGGTCCTAATCCTGACCGGTATTTTTGGGCTGATGACAAATAACTGATAAGTGGTAACTAAGACAGAAGGAAATTGCAGCACTGCCTTTCAACAGACCCACAGGATTTATCAGAAGGATTCACGTCCTTTCATTCACCCACCCTGTGTACAGGGCAGATCCCTGTCCCATTTCTGCTTCCCCCAGCTGTGAAGTGCAGTAATTCCCTGACTTCTGAAAAACATTCTTCATCTGGGAACATAAATGGAGAGAAAAATTTTGATGAAACACAAGACTATCATAGTATCCCCTAGTCCCGATCGATTACTGGCTTTAGTAATTGCTAGGCTATCATCAGGTATCCCAGGCAGTAAAACCTCATGTGATTTCTATTAATATTTCACAGCCACACAGGTAAATTCCAAAGTTCAACAATGTCTTAATGAAGCACCTAAAAAGACAGAGTTCACACCGTTTTCTTTTGGCAGCCAGCCCGCGTCAGAGCTCAGCCATGTTACACCGGAGGGCGTAGTACAGCAACCTTTCATTTTCCTCCCACCAAAAGCACTCTCACATCTCCTCCTTCCCCAGCTCAGTGCCATATTTGGGCCGTACCGGGAAGTGACGCCGTGCGCGGTTCACAGACCGCATCCTCTGCCTCAATTCATACCAAGCAAACGACGCGATGGAGAGGTAGCGAGAGGAGAAACACAAGTGGAAAAGTTCTGCCTTTGGCATGTCTGCCTGGAGAGTGGGCGTCCTGCTGGCACTGTGCTTCCTGAGGCAGGCTAGAGGTACAGTACAGCCGCCTGGCTTTGGCACTTCTCACTTTGCTGCGCTGCGTGGCTTCGCTTGCAGGAGGAGACGTACGCAGGTAAAGTTGAAGCAGTTTAAAGGGGGATGATTCATATGAAGTGAGCTATCTCACTGTGGTGAAATGGCAAGGTCAGTGGAGTGCGTATTAGTCTGCTGGAAATAACAGATGCCAGGAGCTGCACCAGAAGCCTGTGTGCTGCACCTCGCGGCAGTGGGGGTAGGATCTGTCTGGGGAGAACTGGGATGGCCTGAGCAGCGTGAGCCAGTTGTGTCTGCCTCGGCCTGGGGCTGGCAGCAGAAGGGAGCCAGGCTGGAATTTGTGGGCTTGTAAACCAGGGGATGGTAAAATCCAAGGAGACCGTGGGGGAAGCCACTCAAGATTACAGAATGGGATGGTTCACACAAATGTAGGACCTAATTCTGAAAGCTGTTGAGATGAAGATGTTTTATTTATGAGAGATGAGGAAAACACGTCTCCATCAGACATAACCTGCTCCCATAGCCAGTTTCCAGTCTTAAACAAACTGAGCTGCTCTGCCCCCAATTTTGAAACCACCTCGGTCTAAACCAGGTGATATTTCCTATCCCCAAAGATATTTTAAATCATTCATGTAATTTTCCCCTTCAATCAGGTGATGATCAACTTCCCGCTCCTCAAAATGTTACTCTACTGTCAAAAGATTTTGACATGATTTTGACATGGACTCCAGGAGAAGGCTCTCCACCAAATGTGACGTACACCGTGAGGTATGAAAGGTAAGTGCTTACAAAGGATGTCTGATTGAAAGGATGGCACAGGGCAAGTGTCTGTACCCATATGTTAATCAATGTCACTATGGGCAGCGACCTGGCTGCATCCTTCCATCAAAACCCATCCTGATCTGTCTCAGAAGTGCTCCAAACTCTGAGCAAGATTCAGTACCCAACCTCCAAAACGCTTTGTTCTCTTGCTCTATAGATTTTAACTAAATGTTTAATATTATGGCATTTTTGTTTCTTCTTTTAGCCAGGAACAGATGAACAAATGGATAAAGGTTCCTCAGTGCAAAAATATTCGCAGAACCTCTTGCAATCTGACTTGTGTGCTTCCAAACTTCTTTGTTAAAGTCCGAGCTCGAGTAAAAGCCGCGTCTGGACAACTCCAGTCACCATGGGTAGAATCACAGTTCAAGGAATACCACTTGGATGGTGAGTGTCCGTTAGGTTACAGTCTTGGCACAAGCAAACGAGTAGAGCGCACACCACAGAAAGAGAGACAGCAACGAGCAGCTTTATGAGTGACAAAGATCTGAGTGAGAACAAACAACAAGCCATGACCATTTGAAAACAGTTTTTGTCGCAAGGGTCAGAATTTGTTCAGCAATGCTCTAGGTGAACAGTCTGGCTTCAAGCTTTCCAGGTACCAGCGTGGTTATGGCGGATAGAGAAGAGGCATTCCTTTGCCTTCCTCCTTCCTGCCCATCTATCACAAGCTAACAGTCAGGAGCACAGATCTGTCACAGAACAGCGTTACTTCTGTCAAGCCGAGACACAAGAGAGCACTGTTCTGATGTCTGCTTACTCAATTACAGTGGAACTGGCTCCCCCAGTGCTAAACGTGAACGTCAAGGAGAACTTTCTCCACGTGAGTGCCTCCTTCCCTTTGGCCACCTGTGTGGAGAGTTTCTCTTGGATGTACGACTTGAACCTTTGGGAAGCTGGATCTGAAGACAAGGTCAGTAAAAATGGCTCTTAGATGAAACAGAGGAAAGATGACCAGCTACAACTGAAATGGCTTCAAATTTTGGGGTAGGGAGGGGCTGGATCCAGAGCCTGGAGAAAGCAAAATGGCCAAACCAAAGGAGGAGGAAAAAAGTCAATGTGTGTGTGTCTTTATTGTATTGATGGCTTCCTATTTTCATCAGGAAGATGTGATGGGGACACTACACCACAGTCAGTATAATAGGGTGATATCTGAGTCATAATGAGAAGGATCATGAGCTGAAAAGGTAGAGAAACATCAGCCAAATAATGAAAGAACCCTCTGTTCTTTTTGTTTCTAAACAGAAGGAATATAAAGGGATCTTTAGGAAGAAAACAGTGACTATCAATACCACTGCACTTAGAGGCAACTACTGTTTAAGTGCCAGATCTTCCTTCCAAAGCATTGACTTCAAGCACAGCAAATTCTCCCAACCAGTGTGTGTGCTGCTAAACCACAAAGGTACGGCCCTGCTGGGAAAAGGATGTGGTGAGACATCGAACGGGGCTGGGGCAAGGCAAAGTTTTCCACCAAAATTAGCTTTTCAAGAGCAAAAAAAAAAAAGGGCTTCCTGTTAAATGGACTGGTTGGATTTTCTAATGAAAAGTTCCTGCTTTCTGTAGAAACATTTTCATTAAAAAAAAAACAACAAACCAACCTCCAATCCTGAAAAACACATGAATAAAACCTCACATTTTACCTGCTCCAAGTCAGGCAGTGGCTGGTGTCACCATTCATTTGTGGCTGTGACCCTGTGCTCAGGCAAGCCTCTAATCCTTCTCTGCATCTGTAAAGTAAGGATCCTGAGCTCAACATTTTCTGAGATTTCCAAAAGAAAAGCTGAGTATAAAAGCCCATCATTATCATAAAATATACCCCCAGCAGGAGATTTTTTCTGTCTTTTTCTTCTTTAGGCATGGAATGGAAGTTCCCACTTTCTGCCATGATCCCTGTGTGTGTCCTCACCATCCTTCTGACAAGCACCTTCACCACCTGCTTGCTGAAACAAGATGCTAAGAGAAAGAAGATGCCTCACGCTTTGGTACGGCCCAAGTGCTGGGGTCCCTTCTGACTCAGTCCTGCTGATTTTCAGAGGGTAACTGGGGAGGAGCTGGGGGAGTTCTGTGCTTCTCGGGTTTGCATTCATAGCTCCCATCCTAAGTAGGATGTTCCACCTCAACATGAGGAAAACTTCTTCCCTGTGAGGGTGGCAGAGCCTGGCCCAGGCTGCCCAGAGAGGTTGTGGAGTCTCCTGCTCTGGAGACTTTCCAGCCCCACCTGGATCTGTTCCTGTGTGGGCTGCCCTGGGTGACCCTGCTCTGGCAGGGGGGTTGGACTCAATGATCTCCAGAGGTCCCTTCCAATCTCTACCATTCTATGATTCTATAGACAAACTTCTTTAAAAAACATCACTAACCAACTGATCTGTGTCTTCTTCCCCTGGTAGGATTTATCTCATATAAAATCTGCTGGACCAGCCCTTTACTGGGAGCCCAGTGAAAAAGAATTCTCCAGGGACTATGTTATGTGCACAGAGAAGCCAGTGTTGGAAAGGAAGATGAACAATGCTGTAGCAAGAAGCAATCTACCATGGATGGCTTCTTACCTATACCTATCATCATCATCATCATCACTGGAGGAGCAGGAGGAAGATGACAGCAGTACTTTCATCCCATACACTGAAATGCCTCAGTTTCCAAAGAGTCATCTCAACTGTCAACCATCCAGAACAGCTCAGGGGGAAACCAGCTCAGACTCTGGAACTGGTGGTCTCTCTGTGGATAGTGGTTCTGTGCTTGACCTAAGTACCCTGGGTTTCTCTTTCTTTCCAGTGAGAAAGAATGAGGTGGACACCTCAGGATCCCAAGGAACTGAGAAGGAATCCCTATCTCACAGTTCCTCTTTGGGAAGACTATCCCTCAGTGATGTGAGATTCCCAGATCCCAGGGAACAGGGACAGCATGACACAGACAGGGATCAAAGCCTGGACGTGACCCCTCTTCAAACACTGACAGAGGAGATTTGTGCCAAATGTCCAGCTGGTGGGCACTACCTGCACAGGGAGGCTCAACATTTCCCCAAGTATTCCCAGAAACCAGCAGCTGATCTGCATGCCCAGATGGGTGAGATACCTCTCAGGGAGGAGCCCAGCACCAAGCTGATCATTTCCTTTCAGACACTGCAGGTGGCAGAAGATGAAGGGATTGCAAGTGACTGTGACAGTGAGAATTCCACAGAAGGGACACCTCCTGCATCCACGGTGCTCAGTGACGCGTTTGAAACTTCAAATATGGAAGAAAAATACAATCAAAAGTTTAAATTCAAAGGCTACGAGCACACCCATTACATGAGAAGGACCTAGAGGTACCCAAGCAGTTCTGTGGTGCGCCTGGAAAATGCTGGAGAGCTCCAGATAGCCAGGCAAGGAGGGTACCTGAACAAAGACAAATAACCGATAGTGGTGCTTTTTGTATTTATTCACCTAAACGAGAGGTTTTTTCTACTGCTGTCTGGCCTATCAAGGCACAGGGCTTTAGGGACACAAAAGGTGTATTTTTAGTGCTAAGTAATGAATGTTGGTTCACCATCCCTCTGGAAGAACCGCTGTGAGAAGGTGTAGAGGCTCTGGTACGAGGCACACGGTGATACCTCACGTGGGTGTCACACAGCAAACACACGGTGCCTTCAGAGAGACCTCACAGCCAGGTAACTTGCCATGTGAGCTGTGGCAGGGAAACCCACCTGAGACAGCTAAACCACAGCCCAGACCTGAGTGAACCCATCAGCAGGGTTCTGGAAACACCGAGTGTTGTGCCTGCCTGGGGATTTTGAGCCAGGATGACCTGCCACTGTTACATGTGCCCCCCTGCAGCTGCAAACCTCAGCCCCTGCTTGACTGGAAGCACCTTACAGAGACATTTAGCAACCTTTGCTTTCTGTGGGATGAGGAGATCTTCACCTCAACCTACAGAGATCACTTTCTGTGTCTCAACAGAGTGAACTGAAGTCAGTGAGAAATGCACAGTGTGTTTGTTTGTTTATTTATTTTTGTTTTATACAAATGTACTGACTGAAGCTGAAATTCCTCCTGCGGTGCAGAATGTCTGAGAGCTGCTTGATGCAGAGGCAATAATATTTTGATATGTAACTTAGTGTGTGTGTGTTTTTCTGTTTCCCAGAACTGCAAAGGGTGACTGCAGCTCATCCTGAACAACACTGCATTTTAGAACAGGACCCCATCACGACCTTCCCAACACTTTGGTTTGAGTGGAATTCTGAGGCTTCCCAGCCAGGTCACTCTGGGTCTCTAAGACCAGCACTGTGACCATCTCTCTGAGCAGAGCAGCAAATCACAAGTCCCCCAGTTAAAGGCACAGGAGAGACAAGGTCTCCCTTGCCTGGGCAATAGTGACCTTTTCGGTGTATTTTTAATTTGCACCCTTCCCATCTCAAGGGAACAAACTCTCCCATTTTATTCCAGTAAAAAGGACACAGAAAAGCAAAGAGTTAAAAGCAAGAGGGAGACACGCAACAGCCATTCCCTGAAGTTACAGCTGTCTCAGATGATGGAAGGGTGTTGATGAAGGGTCTTAAAGCTGACATCTTCAAAGAATTAGAACAGTATAGGAAGAGGTAGGGGGTGACAGGAGGGGTTGGGAACTGCTTTGAAAGTGGAAAAGCAAGAGGTACTAATTAAAGTCCCGAATTAAAGCTAAAAGGGGAGCTGGGAAAAAGATTCACTAACTAGATTTTTCCTTTTTTTAATTACCTGTCCTCCACAAAGTGTCCTCAGGTACCTCACTCCTGTTCATTTAGAAAGATAGAGATCATCCCAGTATAATCACCACCCATTTTCTTGTGCAATCAAGGGAAAAACCCCAGGCTTTGAGTTACAGGAAGCTCTGAAGTTGTGCAATCTCTACAAAATTATTTTGACATGTCACAGCTCTGCAACCAGGGCCTGGGATCAGTTCTTTGTCCTGTCCAGGTTTTCTCAGGATGGAAGCTGGGGGAAAGGCTGCAGGCCAGCTGAGCTGTACTGGTGGAGGCAGCAGTAAACCTCCAGGTTTACCTTCAGAGGGCTTGAGACCTGCTTTCCACTCCAAAAGGGTCAGGGACAGTCAGAGCACAGTGCTCCCTCTTCCACAGCAGTCTGTATCTTACACCTCACTTAACAGATGTGGCTGTTAAGAACCTCTCAAGTCTGGTTCTGTCCTCAAGAGCTACCTTCTGACAGTACAGAAGTTGAAAACCAAGTGTTTCATCTTAAACTTGTCACCAGACGTTTGAAGATCTTCAGCTACCTAAAAATTCAGAGCTATTCAAAAGGCAACAGCCCTCTAAAAATAAGGCCTGAAATAAAGTTTTAACTTATATTCTCAAAGCTAAAGTCTCAGGTGCACTACAGTTTCCCTCTCCTCTGCCCTACCATGGGTCATCACACAGCAGAGGCACGAGGCGGTGACGTGAAATACTTGAGCGTGCTATTCAGGAACCACCCTAACGAAGAGTTGTAGTTAATTAGATGGAGGCTGTGCTGGTGGCTAGGTGTGTCTGGTTTAATAAACCTGTGAGGCTTCTGCACTTGTCCAGGTGAGAGGAGAAAGCCAAAATGACAGCTACGCATCAGTGGCCCTGTTTGAAGCACAGAGCGGGGCAGGGAATGAGGCAGGGAGGTTATCCAGTCTGTTGGGAACAGCTACGCCGGAACAATCCAAGTGCAGTGGCTGAGGGAGTTTCCTAAGCCTCAAATGCAGGCTCTGTGTGTGATGCTTTCTCCACGTAGGGCATCTTGGGTAAAATAAGCAGCATGCAGCTGTACTGGTTCTTCAGCTGTTCTACACATCTGGTGGTTCTAAATCTGCATCTCCTGGAGACAGGCAGCTTTCTGATGAAAGAAGGAAATGTCTCTCCCTCTTCGGAGAAAAGCCTGAAAATGTAACTTAACAACACCCTAAAAACCTAAGAATGCTACTGCAAAGGAACTCTAGCTCTTTCTTGTTTAGGTTTCATCCAAACTCCCAGTTCTTAGCATCTAGCATTCGTGACACTCAGAACTGAGCCTTATAGTGTAAGCAGCTGCAAAAATTACCTGTGTATCTCCAGCGGCCTCTGAGCAAAGCCAGGGCACAGCACGTGCTCCTCCTCTCTACCTCAAACGAGAGAACCTCTGCAGCCCCTGGCAGTGCAGAGTCAAAGCGGAGTGGAGCTGGAGCTCGGCGCAGTATGCGGCAGGGCAATGTGCTCATCATCTGGCTCCCATTCAAGGCCAACACGAACAACAAAAGAGCTTAAAAACTCCTGGCCTGTCTGACTTTCATTTTGAGAAAGTATTTGAAGGTATTTCTTAAGGGAAGAAGCATCTTGCTTGCAGCAGCTGTAAAACTAACTAGGTGGCACAGCACTAAGTTTTAATTTCTAGAGTTTTACCAAGTTCAAGTCACCCAACCAGAAAATCAAGCCCCAAACCCAAGAACCCTCAGCGAGGGTTTCAGGCAGGAAGCTCTCTATCAGCAAAATGGTATTTGGCTCTCTTTCAAAAGCTGGGGATTTTCTAAGCCTCTGGCTTGTGCACCTTTGTACGGTTAGGTGTGCACACCGAGAAAGGGAGAGGTGCTCCTGTTGTCACTCTTCCATTCTCTCGTACACATGCGCACTGATCTTCAGCTGGTGATCTCAGGCGGGAGAGTAGCTCCGCAGCCTATTGCTGAGGAACAAATCCAACCTGGCCTCACAAACAAGAATTTAGCTCTTGTAAAAGGGGATTCACCTGCACACAGGACAGATCAGCTGCCTGCTCTCCCAGCCCAGCCTGCCTAGTTATTCATGAAGCAATTTCTGATCGTCCTGGCTGTATCTGCAGTGGCTGGTAAGTCCTGACTTCTCCTTTCCTATGGCCGATCGTGGTTGTTTCTGTTTGATCCTGTAGTAGGGGAGGCAGTTCAATCATATTTACTGAACTAAGACCTAGAGAATGAGCTGTTGTCTGAGGTTGTTCCAAAGCTCTCTTCTGTGTTGCTCTCTCCTTTTCATATTTTCAAAGTGCAGTTGGTGTGCTCAGTGCTTGAAGGATTAACAGGGAGCAGAAAAGATGCCTTCACTTTAAAGAGTTTGCCACTGATATGCTACAACCCAAACCCTGCGGGGGTAAAGGACAGTCACTGACTTCAGGGGGTTTTGGATCAGTCCCCCCGTGTCTTAAGCAGACATGCAAATGAATACAAGAACAGCCCTGATTTTAGAAGAGGCACAAACAGATAATGTATCCCTAAAAGCCATTAAATCCTACTCCAGATGTAGCAAGCTCTCTCTGGGGTGAATCAAGGATTAACCTGCTGTTTTCAAATGCCACCTTTTCAGCAAGCAGCCTTACCATTCGCCTGCTCTCACGGCTGTGATCTTATACTGTAGGGAAGGCACCTTCAGAAACTTCTAAACCAGAGGGGCTCACACACGGTGAACTACCCTGGGTTTCCCTGCCCACACCTGACTGCGCTCGTGCTGCGCTGCTTTGCATAACTGTAGTACACAGGTAAACCAGGGAAGATGGAGATTTTCTACTTCTGTTATGATCAGGGTACTGGTGACTCAGTTTTCATGGTGCTCAGACAGGGAAATGCACCCACTTCATAGCGACTGCTGCATTTCTGCCTCACCAGGAGCCCTACGTGAGCCGAGGCCAGTGCTGAACTGCACCTGAACCTGGCCTAGGCTGCAATCCATTTCCACGTCGCTTCCCTACCCAACTGCCATCCACAAGACTGAGAACTGGATCTCTGTCCTTCTGCCCAGTTCTCCTCCTACACAGCAGGCCAGTTTAAACTGCTGGCACTCAGTTCTCCTCCGTGGAGGCAGCTGGAGGGAAAGCTTAGAGCGAGGATCCAGGGACTGGTGTAGTTTAGTCCCTGCTCTACCACAACTGCTCAATGAGGTCGTATTCAAGTCATCCCCGTTCTGCTCCTCAGCTTTCCCATCTGTAACATGCTGCTGCCTTACTTGCTTATCACACCACTCATGTTTTCATGGAGAACTCATTGAGTGTCATTTAATCCCAGCACCACAGTAGGACTGTTCATTTTCAGCAAGTGTAGGCTGAAGCCCACTCGTGTTCAAGGTGTTTATCAATACTGCACACCAAAGGTTGAGGAATGTATAAATTATCTGGCTTTGAGGATCCATCTATGAATTTGAATGTACAGAGCTTATAAATCCTGAACATTACTCTTGTGAATCAGCCTTGAGAAAATTCTGCACAGCATATTCTCGTGGAATACATGAAAATATGTTTTGCCAAAAGTCCCTCTTTTGTGCTCAGAGCCAGTTTGCCTCTGGTGGATCACAGCGGTGTTCTGCTCTACAGAGGCAGCTCAGGCCAGGGGCAGGTTTGCTGGGGGCAGGTGACATTTCTGTTTACCAAAGCCAGAACTCATCCTCCGTGGGAAAGAGGCACAGGGCTCAGAAAGCAGGGAGCTGAGCGAGTTGTTTGTCTTCACCCTGGCACACCCAGATCAGAGTCCAGGCCATTGGGTCTTTGTGCACAGGCTCCAATAAAACATGGAGCGTGAGAGGCTAATGGCAATCACATCTTCAGTGATGTGAGCCTGGGGCCAGTGTTACTTCCCTGAGTCTGGGCAAAGATGTTTCAGGGACATGAATCAGCCTTAAAACCAGGTTATTGTTCTCACATTTCCAGCCATTTAACTGCTTGAAAAGAAATCAGATAAGGAACTCAAGGATTGTCTTTCCGAATCCTGAGTTTTCAAGGCCTTTCTGTAAAAACTCCTGATTTTTTTTCTGACTTTTTTTTTTCATTTCTTTGGGCTGAGTTAACCACCTGCCAGGTGCATACAGAGATGTGTGTGCAGTTTGAATTCCTGCACTGTTCAAGCTTCTGCTTTGCAGCCCATCTCCAGCGAGGGGGAAGTGGCACGGCTGATATTTCTGTTCCCTACAAGGCTGAGCAGCACTGGACCCATGTTCACCCGAGGGCAGAGATGCCAGAATATGCATTTTAATACCGGTGCCTTTGCTCCTCTAGACATTGTGACTACAGAGAGGTCAGCATGTCTGAAACGTGCAGCGTTTTCTTCTACAAACTTCGAGAACATCCTGAGATGGGAAACCGAAGCGGATATTCCCCCCGGCACCGTATTTGATGTCCAGTATAAACAGTATGTGAAGTTTGCTTCTTTTTGGAGTTCTGTTGTTCTTAAGGCCGCTGTTCTTGGAAAGAGAAGGGCCAAGGGAAAGAAAAAAAATAAAAAAGAAGTAGATTTTGCTTTTTCTGCTGCTTGTTTTACTGTTAGGGGAATGGTTCTGCTTAGACAAGAAGTCAGTAAAGAACAGGATTATTTAAACTGGTCCATGGTGCTCAGCTAAGCAAATACTTTTATATCTTGGGTTGCCTTTTTTTTTTGTCTTAAGGTATGGAGAAAAATCCTGGCTTAACAAGCGTGAGTGCCAGAGTATCACACAACCCTTCTGCAACCTCACTCGTGAAACAGAAAACTTCACAGAGCATTACTACGCCAGGGTGAGGGCCACTGGCCACGACTGCTCCTCCAACTGGGTGCGCTCAGAAAGATTTGAACCCAGAAAAGAGAGTACGTACTGCTGCTGAAAGCCATTAAAGCCTGCTCGCTAGGGACTCACTCCCAGTCTCGCTGATGTTTAGGACACTGCTTCCTCTTAACTGCTCTACTGCAAGACTCTGGGCTTGATAGGAAGGGAGTGAATGTCTGAAGAAGACTTGTTATTGGGCAAGGAGGCAGATGAGGAAATGGGCAGCACCCTGTCTGAGGTCTGACACCAAAAAGGGATTAGAGGAGAAAAGGAAAAGCCAGATGTCCTTGAAGGAAAAACTGCTACGAAAGCTGACAAGAGGCAGAAGGAAACTAGTGAGAGACAGGACAGGCAAGCTGAGGACAGCCAGTAATACAGTTACAGAAGCTATGAAATGTGAACTCCTGAAAATCAGGATAAGCAGCCAGGCCAACAGCTATTTAACGTTCCCAAGCCCTAAGTGGCTCTGCCACACAGCCTTTGGGAGCCCTCTTGGCTCTGTGACTGCCATTTTCCCACTGCGTATTTGTCAAGAATAACTCGAGGTGGCATTAGCTGTCTGTGATTATAAAGGGCCTTCAGATCTTTGCAGAAAATAAGCTACAAGGGAGCCATAGGTCGCTTTGATCATTCAACATTCACTTTGGAGTGCAGCAGAGGTGTCAGCACCCACAGTGAGGTGACCCTATCCCCAGAGCCACTCTTTTCAGCTTGATGATTTCAAGCTCTGTGGCCTTGGAGGAATAGTGACTGTTGCTTTTGAATGTGCTGTAAGAGATCAGGTCAAACCACTGTTTAAATGCTGGG
Organism: Megaceryle maxima; assembly: GCA_024605025.1. Lineage (NCBI taxonomy): Eukaryota > Metazoa > Chordata > Aves > Coraciiformes > Cerylidae > Megaceryle > Megaceryle maxima. Next base: position 87,655 of record JANHGN010001996.1, read on the forward strand.
GTAGGAGATGCCTTTCACCAAAGAGAAGTGTAGACACAAAAGAGCTGGAGTACTCTAAAGACAGAATCCAATGTAGGACGGGGCCAGGAATTTCGGCAGCAGTTAACTGAGTGCCCTGTGGTGGGAATTCACACTCATCACACACACGTGAAGGAGGGTGTCCCTGTGCAGGACACGGAAGTCACATGGAAGCTGTGAGAACATGGGCCTAAGGAAAAGCTTGGGGCAAGAATTTCTAGGGACAGAGAGCAGCTACAGGTGGCAGAACCCCGCGGGAAGGCAGTATCTCCAGTTGCCTGATTTCTCCTACGCCCAGTGAAATACAGCTCAAATGCCTTTTTGTCTATGAACAGCAGTAGTAACGTACACTGAGTCTGGGGTGTGTGTGAGATGATCTGATAACGTATCAGCTTTAATCTTAACAGCTGACACTGCCTGCTCTATCTTTTCTAGCTATTATTGGAGCACCAGACGTGGAGTATATTCCTTATGTACGATCCATAAAGTTTCTTATACGCCCACCCTATACTCCACTGAAGGGTGAGGATGACCACCAGCTAACCATTGAGGACATTTATAGCAAATTTGGAGCTGTTGATTATCACTTAACAATATTCAACCAAAGGACACACCAAAAGGTAAAGCACGACCTCAGGCTGGTACCCCACTGACATCTGTCGATCACATTTCACATATGATGGAGAAGGACCTCAGAGCTTATACACTATGGGTGAGATTTCTGATGTACAAAGGAAAGCTTCAGAGTTTGACTTGCAGTAGCCAAGAGGAACTTTAAGCATTCCTCTAAAATTCTGGAAAAGAAATGGGAATTTCCAAGGGTACTGTCTGGGTAGCAAAAGTAAAACTGCCAGTGACTAAAACAGAGAACAACTTAATTAGTTCAAGTCTTAAGGAACTGAAATGCAAAAAATAAAGAGTAACAGTAGAAAGCAAATTACATCTTTAGAATTCCATTTATACAGAAATATTATAGTCCTAGAACAACACTTTATTGGTAAATAATTTATGCTGAATTTTGCAATCTGCTATGAAGAAAAGGTGTTTCTAAAACACAGAACCCGCCTTTATTTTAAACAGTGGACAAAGAACGAGCACAACAAAGAGTTTGAAGTTTCCAACTTGGACCCAGACACTGAATATAACGGAACAGTCTCGATACATCTCCTCCAGAAAAGCAGCAAATCTCAAGTGTTTTGGGTTAAAACACTAGCAGGTGAGGCTGTTAACTCTGCTCGTTTAAAAGCGAAGCTGGGATATTGGATACACAAAAAGAGATGGATTTTCAGCTGGTTTAAGATAATATCACCTTGCTAAAGATACTGAGGCAACACTGACTTCCCTAAAGTCAAAATCTAATCCTGTGAGACTAGACCCGTAACATCATTTAGCTCATCTCATGCCTTTTTCTAATTCAACTCTCTGAAGCTCTTGTGTTCTTCCCCACTAACCAGACAACACGTGGCTTCTCTACTGCATCGTGGCACTGGCCTTCTGTGCCGGCCTGGTGTTTGCTGCCATTAGTTACGTCATCTACAGATACGTCAAGCAACGCGGCGCGCAGCCGATGGCTCTGGTAAGGGCTCTGAAGCGCGCGGGCGCTGCAATCGTGTTGCTGGCTGAGGAGGATGAAGGAGAGGAGAGCTGGGGCTAGGCAATCACTGCAGACTACTGGTAGGTTAAAGACTCAGAACTTCCCCCCAGATTGGGTCACTTTAAAGGAGGTATCAGGATAAGTAGCTGAAACCTGAAGCATCTTAAATCACTCTGGAAACCCTGGGCTTCTTACCTATCCCTTCTCTCCCGCAGCAAGCAGTGGTTCTGCATGCAAAAGGAGTTTAAGTTAGACAATTTATCACCGTGTTCCAAGGCTTAGGCCCAGTTTTGCAAAAATTAAAGCAGGATTTTTTCCTATTTTAGGATTGCCCTGTTGCCCTGATGCATGATAAGACCTCTGAAGGGTCATCCCCCAGGAAAAAAAAAGGAGTTCTTTTGTCAACAGAGCAGATCCCTGGTGGTTGTTACTGGCTTTTACTAATATGAAAATTTTAAAAGAATCTAAAGCAAACCTTTTAAGTCACAGCTTCTTGTTAATAACTCGTGTTTGTCTATCTACTTCATCAGGACTTCAGAGGGATTTCATCATTCCAGCCTCTCACACTGACAGTGGAGCATATCATAAAGCCCATTAGTTTATCCAAACCTTCACTTCTCGTCCCCGAAGTCCAGTTATCACAGATCAGCCACCATCTGGACAGAGCTCGGGAGCCACCATGGTCTTTCCATCCACCAGAAACTACCTATCAGCAACAGATGGGTGTCCCAACACTTCATGTGCCCACTCATCCCCCCTGCTTGGCAAGCACAGCTCCTACTTGTTACGCTCCTCAAACTGGCAAGCAAAGCGTTCCTCCCGCCGCATCCAGCAAAACTCTGCCCCTGACCTATGGGGTGTGTGTCAAAGGCACAGACCATGTTGACAAGAAGTATTTGCAGCCAAACAGAACGCTAAAGGAAGTTGCTCCAGATAGTTTTGTTGCTGGAAAGCTCCTAAGTCAGATGCTGGGCGAGAGCTGCAGCCATTGGAATTACAAAGAACAGAGGCCAAAGCTGGCAGTGTGGGGCAGCGGGGACGCAGGAGAGTCGGTTCTCTTGCAGGGGAGCCCTGGGCAAACACAGGAACTGCTGCTGCAGCCCGACGGGATGGAAAGTAAAGTGCACGTATCCCAGCTGTCACTGGCTTTGCTGGAAGAAGGAGGATGCTATAGACAACAGACAGCAGAACCACCACTCTTACTGTCTTCGGTGAAAGTTGACACAGACTATGTGACAGAGGATGAACCGCTGTCCTCTCTGTGCACAAGCCTCCTTTTCTCAGTCAGTACCAGTAACAACCTCCCTGGAGAGGACACCACGGAGCGGAGGCTGCTGCCGGATTCGCTCTCCTATTCATCGAATAAATTGCATTTCCCAGAGACTCCAGAATCAGAAAAGTTGACAGCAACAAAGGAGCTAAGCTGCACAAAACTGAGTCACGTTGTGTCCCAAGACACTGTCTCGGACCAGGACAATGGCACACCCCTCACTGTGCTCTTCAAAGACTTGAACTTAAAAGTACTGTGGGATCAGGATGAAAACACCAAATTTTATTAGGATGACTTGATGATGTTAAAATCTAGATTAGGTTTGCTCACATGAACTAGTAGCCTACCCTGCAAAGAGTGCAGTGCAAATAAACATAGCTAACCTTGGGTGTGTTACCATGGCATGGAGCTGTCAGACTGCTTCCACTACTGCTCTGTCCTGGGGATGCTGGTACTTCTTGGTGGACTGCAATACTGTCTCTTTGCACTTAAATAACAGGCTTTTATTTCATGCATGTTCTTCAAATTTATTATGAATTGGGCTACTTTAAAAGCTGAGTTAAGATTCAAATTGAAATTTCAGATTCAGTGCAAATTCCCAACAGAAACTCCATATGCTCTTTACCACCACCAAAGATCCAGCTCCATGATAACATCCACCCTCTGCAGAAACTCAGGTGCAGATGTATGCAAACCTAAAAGAAGGAAATGTATTACAGTACAGGAAAGGAATTAAATATATACCAGTTTTCTACCCTTGGATATATGACTTGTGCAAAGCGATGGGCTCCTTCCATGAACTGGACTTTGCCTTTAAAGCAGCCACTGAAACTGTGGTAAACCTCCCGAGGCAGCGCTTCGGTGAACTGCACGTCCCCTAACTTGCTGAGCTCTGTAACACTCACACAAAGATAAAGTCTTTTTCATCTCTGCACCAGATTAGTGCAGTCTTGTCCCAGTTCTGACATATTTCTTAGCTGCTGCTCATTTCTCTCTCTGAAAACATCACATATTCTCTTCTTCCCTTGAAACCCCCACGGATAAGGCAGCTGGGATCCCATTCCATGTAGGCAGGAATGTGAGGATTTACCCTGACCACAGGCTCATCCCTCAATCTCAATGTACATTAATCTACAAAGGAGGTTTAGGGAGGTGTTGAGCTGCTTCCTCCCACCCTTCACTGATGCTCTCGATGAGGACCATGCCCCATGTCCATGATAGAGGAGAGGCTACGATGGCAGAGCCCCCCCCTCTGCTCCTGTTACCAGCACACCCGCCTCCAGGGCTGGAATGAACTAAAACCAGTGTAAACTGAGAGCCAAATTCCTTTAGCACCGCACCTTTACCAAAAGCAAACTAAATGGTATTTATGGTTCAGGGGACAGAGGAGCCAATTATTTTCCATTAAGAGCAAAGCATAGTTCAGCCTGTTGATTTCCACTGGTGTGGTGAAAACATGTGAGTGTCTGAGGACATCAGTTTTAGAGGAGAACTGAAACCATTTATAGGAATAAGCAAGACTTTGCATAGTGTGGGGAAGTACTGACTTGAAGAGCACTGCCAGAGAAAGGCTGACCAGAAGCAACACTCAGCTCTTCTCACCGTAAGCACACGCGGGGGTTTTCTGGGTCCAGAGAAGCCGAGACTAAAGGCAAAATTCCACTTGCTTTGGTGTGATTTTGCAAATAAACCACAGCCTTATGAAGTAAAGGAGTTTGATGCTTCAAGCCAGGATTAAATACGTGCATAGTTTAGGCAACAACTGGGAAGGACACATCCATTGTGCTACCTTTGCTTCATACCATTCAGTATCAAAGGTTTTGCGGACTGTTGTTTGAGCTGTTTCATGTGCTCTGTGTCCAGACTACACCATCAACACAGCACACAGAGAAACACTGCAGTGACAGGAGCTGCAGCAGCCCAGTTGTGCTGTTTCCAAGGAGTAAGAGACCCCAGAGGTAACGTTCTGCCCCACAAGCTCCCCCCCTGGAGAGGCTGCATTTCAAGCCAGTGATGCCAATCACCTTATTCAGAGTTGCCCGGGGGCTGCATATCTTGTGTCAATAACATTCCCAGTGATGCTACTCTGGGGAATAATCAAATGCCACAACGTCAACGTTTCGGCTCATGTTGTGAAACACAACCCTCAGCGCAGGGTCAGTATGGGCAGCATAGTGTGGAAGGGAAGGAGGCCTTAGGGGAGCATTTGAAGATGCTGCTAAAAAATATATTTCCTATTCAAAGCCTTTTAAAAATCCTCTGCAGACCCCCTGCCACAGGGTCTGATCACATCCAGCCCCTTTATCATCTTGATGCCCTGGGAGAAAAGATGGGAAGTGAGGTGCAGAAAGCCCAGGACCAGATTTTTAGAATGTATATAGATGCCTAAAGATGCAAAGTATCCCCAGCTGGGATGTCAACCTCTTCTTTGGGCACCTCAAATACTTTAAAAGCTCCGTTGCTTCTGACTGCACTCAAAGGCTGCATATGGCAGGAGTGATCTCAAAGGCTTGCAAGCCAGCTACTGCCCCATCCTGTCCTTGGCTGTTCTACCCCTAACAGCAGCATCAGTAATGAACAGGGAACACCATCAGGAGACAGGCTCTGTGACCCATGTCTCGAGGAGGTGACTGACAGCAATATTCTCAACTTCCTGCTCTCACTGTGGCTAAATCAATATTTACCTTTCAGGCTGTGACATACTAAGCAGGAGGAGATCAATTCTTGTCTCACGAGTCACATTGTAAATTTAACAGGACCATCATTCTTCCTAAAGCTATTTCTCTTTGGAAAAGCTTGGAAACAGATGTTGAGGCTACTGAGCCTTGCTGCAGCTTTGCAAGGAAAGTGCTCATCCATCCCCCGGCCACACGTGCTGATCTTTCTTCCTTTCACTTCCCTGCTTGCCAAACTGTGAGCCTTGTGTGTTCCAAACGCAGCTCGGCCGACAGCTACAGTAGGATCTCACGATCTCGCTCTCATTCTGTGTGCGGACGTTTTCAGATAAACAGCAGGATTTCAACACTGCTCCAAAGGCCTCCCCATGCAAACCACCCGTACCTGACAACAGCCTGATCCTCAGTGATCTTGACTTTTACAGATAACAGATTTGCTAACTCCAGATACTAATATCTAGAAGTGCCTTGCCACGCAGTCCGCGCTAATTCCTAGGCAGATGGCACGACGATGACAGGTGAGCATTGCGGCTCCAGCTGTCGCAGGGATATCAGCAGAGCAGGTGGCAGCTGTAACCCTATAGTGAAGTATTACTCTTTGTCTTCTCAGCTAAATCCGGGAGCTGTCCCCGAGCCACTCCCCGCCCCAGCAGCCCGGCTGGGACCCTGGTGCAGGGAGGAACACATCGCTGCAGAGCGAGGCGCACGTTCTCCCTTCCTATTTGTTCGTTATTTGTGTTGGCATTGAAAGGTGCCATTGGAAGACTATAAAAAAATCACTGATTTTCTAACAAGTCTTTTGAGGAAAATCTTACTCAAGGGAGAAATCATAGCATCACAGAATGGGAGAGGTTGGAAGGGACCTCTGGAGATCAGCGAGTCCAACCCCCCTGCCAGAGCAGGGTCACCCAGGGCAGCCCACAC
>JANHGN010001996.1:94322-135629 GCA_024605025.1 Megaceryle maxima
TGTTTCCCCTTGGGACCATCACCCCTCGTCCTGTCCCAGGGCACCACTGACAAGAGCCTGGCCCCTTCTGCTTGACCTGCAGAGATCTGTAACCATTCCTCAGCTCCCCTCTCAGGCTGCTCTTCTCCAGGCTAAACAGCCCCAGGGCTCTCAGCCTTTCCCCAGCAGAGATGTTCCAGTCCCTTCAGCATCTCTGTAGCTCTCCAAATTCTGGAGACAGAATGAAGCAGATTTGAGGGGCAGCTCTGAAAGTATTGGGAGCCCCTGGCGAAACAGACTTGACATCTTATCTCTGGCATCACCTTGGCCTGCCAGTGTTGCTGTTAGTGACGGGGAGGTACAATGCAGCAGAACTCCATGAAAGAACTTGCACAACAGCTGGATCCCAGTGCTCACTAGTGGCCTTGCACTTGCTGGTTCAGGGGATTTCAAACCTCCATGTGTAGCCTTGCTGTTGTCAGGCTGAGATAACTAGGGCTCTGAGATGTGACTATAAGAGATTTTGTAAGAAGAGGTGACTAAAGTGGTCAAAGGTTCAAAACTGCACCCATATGAGGAGAGCATAAGTTAAGACTCTTCTCTTTAAAACATACACCAGAGGCTTGATATGACAAAGATGAATAAATTTATTACTATTAAGCAGAACAGACAATAATTACTCATTATTTCTCATAATAAAAAAAAAAAATCAGGGAAGTATTCAAGTGGTGATGCAATGGTTCAAAACCAATGAAAGAAATGTGTTCCTTTACTTTGAGACTTCACACCAAAACATATTCTGCCCATGAGTACCTGTTTAATGCTTTCTTAGGAATGTCTGAAACACAGCCACTAAAGAAACTTCTCACACAGAAATCCTTGAAGTTCTAGTGCTGATCCTGCTGGAGTGCAGCTTTGTTTTCTTTGGATGGTGAAGGAATGGACCCTACTGATACTGGTGGGGTGACTCAAACCATGACAATTTGATGGTGGAATTCATTTCCACAAGGCTTTGTGGAGGCCAGGAGCAGAAAGTGTTCAAAATGGAACAAGCAGTTGAACAGGGACAGGACTACTAGAGACAATAAAGCATCACATCCAGCTCAGGAGAAGCTACAGGGCCACTCTCCAGAGACAGGACACTGGGCTGAACAGACCTTTGGCTCCATGCAGTATGGCAATTTAAAGTTCTTACATATGCTCTCTACAGATTCCAGGCAGCTCCAAGAAGCTCACTGCTACTGTGCAGACTCCTCAACTAATAAAATGTAGCTGGAAAATATCTGGCTCACAAACTGGTACTGCAGCCTCAGAGCTCCACTGCTTCCAAACTTTCACTTCTCCATCTGACACCACAAAAAGCTATCACCCGCTTTTCACATGGCTGGGAAGGGTTTATCCTGGATGCTGAAACTGCAAGTCTGTCTCAGATAAAACCAGCAGTCTCTCTTCTTTCACCCTACCCCAGACTCTTAGATACCACCGCGGGCAGCTGGATGTGTCAGCTCGCCCGCTGCTGGGGCAGCAAGACTTCATCTGCCTCTAATAAGGAAAGTAGAATAGTCACAGCCAACCAAAACAGAAGAGCTGCTGTTAGCTCCTGATCTAATTATACACTGACATAATTTAGCTGGAGCTGGCACTCACTAAAGAGATGTCAAAGCAAACGATTTCACTGTTCCGCAGCAGTGGCACCGTTAACCAAAGGGATATTCCCAGAGGAGGTTAAAATATTTCTGTCATTTTAGATGCTTTGTGAGTTTCTGTCCTAAGTGAGCAGAGGATAATCCAACCCTCTGATGCCTGAATTTTGGAGGCACCTGTCCTCCCTTATGGCATTTGCCAAAGGCGATAATTTGCCCGACCTGCAGAGGAGTTTGTGATTAGTCGTCATTGCAGGGAACGGCTCCGAGCGCGTCACCCTGCCCGGGTCTCCCCATTGTCACTGCGATGGCATCGTCGGGCGCTATATTTAAGACTCCAGGATGGGCACCCAAACATGGGGAACATTCTTTTGGGAAGAGTCATTCTTAGTGTCATCAACAGGGAGAAGGAAAAGCTCCTTTGTCCCGTCTCTCACGAGGACAGACGCTCACTGTAGTCTTCACAGGGTGAGTTTGGTTTATCTGTAAATAAACTACTGTTTATAGCAAGATTTTCTAAGGTGTTCAGAGCAGCATTGCTTCTTTTGTGGGATCACTTTAGCTGAATTGTACTTCAGGGATAAACTGTGCTTTGTGATTGTGTCTGCTTTAAAGGGTCATCACTGTTATTCCAGTGCTGTCCTTATGAAAATACTGGTTTAGTTTATGTTTTCTCACAAGAATCTCTTCTGGTTTACTGGTCTGTTTAGAAAAAAAATATATACTTGGCTTGAAAAGGGTTTGTTTTAGCTGAGCAGAACTCTATCTTTACAATAAACACCAGATTATAAAGCACTGAAAATATTATATAGAAACATTACATAGAAGAAACATTATATAGCAGAAATTAACCCGGGTTGGTAACTTCTCCATGAAAATGGAAACAAAGATCTGATATCCAGTAGCCATTCTGCTGAAATAGTCCTGAAGAGAGCAGTTGTCTATGGAATTCCAAGGAGTTTTTTTTTTTCCATAAAAGCCTGTTTTATTTTCTCATTCTTATACTTGCCAGAATGTCGTTGTTTCTTCCAAAGTTAACATTTACTGAGGAAATCATGAGAATTCTGTATTTTTATTTGCATTTGGGGGTATTTAGCATTTACCAGAACTCTGCTTTTCCATACAATTGTGCTTTACCATGAGCTGTTTCTTAAGAAATGAGTTTATATTAACAGAAAATGGTACCACTAGTAAAAGCCAAGGGGGTTATGGTTTTTATCATTTTAGGATTAGAAAGCAGTAAATCTAAAATCTAACTGCAAACTTTGCCATGGGAAAATGTTAATGGAACATGAGCTAGGGAGAGATTTGCAAGTATGTTTGAAGGAATATTGTTCAGCAACAATTACATTTCCAAAGCTGTTTTTATAAAGTAACCTAAGCTCTTAGAAGGTGAAAATCTGCACAGTTTAAGGATCGTGCTGTATGTTTCTGAACCAAGTGCAGGACAGAAGGAGAGAAGAAGGAATACACTTCTAAAATTTACTTCTGTTTAATGCCCACTCATTAGTCAGTGCCTAAAAGCAGCTTATTCCCAGAGGAGAGGCTGCAGCAACAGCCTCGGCCTTCAGCAGCTAATGCAGGAGGTGGATGGGAGCCAAGAGGGCTGATGTTTGCTCCCCGGGTTCCATCGGCAGAGGAGGGATCTCTCTGGGAAGGCTTCTCTGGGAAAATCATGCTGGTTTCTGAGCAGCTCTTTCTAAGGCCAATGTTTTGAAGGATGCTGTGTTTTCTCCCCGATTTATCAACCTTTTTCTAAGAGCAAAGAAGAAAGAATTGATCTCTCAGGATGCACTCAAAGGACTGGATGGAGCATTACCCTCTTAAAGTACTGGACTGTAACTGTTCTCACCAGCAGCCTACATCTGCAGATGGGAATACAGGCTGAACCAGTGCTCCATTTCAGCAACGGCAACTGGAACTGGTTAGTTCCAGAAAATCCACTTGGATTTTCCAATTAGCAGAGGCACCAAGTGATTTCTGCACAGCAGCACTGCCTTAGCGCATCCAGATGAATAAGGAGCATCATCAGAAGGGAGATCAGAGGGACTTATCTATCCCCTGGCACATCAGGCAGAGTCAGAAGGTGGTGCAATGATAACCTGGGTGGCAGGTCACAGGCTATACGGCATCACAGCCACCCCTAAAATATAGTTTCCAGGCTAAAAATCTGCTCATTTTCCAAACTTTTCCTCTAAATCTCACCATCTGCTGTTCCATACCTTATTGTGTCCCTGATTTTCCATGGCCCTCTGATCTCCCTTCTCATGATGCTCCTCATTAATCTGCATGCTATATTGGGGGTCTGATCTAATGGAACTCCCTGGAAGAATATCCACCAGATCTAGAGAGCAAGACCAGTCCTAGGAAAACAAAGATCAGTCCAAGGGAAACAAACCAACCCACAAAATGCTGCCGACTTCCTGCTCTGTTACAGCTTCAGCTGCCTTTAGAGACTTACTAATATCTTCTCTGATTCCATTTTTCACAGAAGCACCACAAAACAAGCCCCTTTCATAGTCTGAATGCCAGAAGATGGTATTATGTGAGCATTCACTCACAGCCTTTGAACATCAAAGCAAGGAGTTAATGAAAACTGAAGGTGATTCTGTTAAGGTGTCCTCTGTGAAAGCCACTTTATGTTTTATTGTATTCCAGCAATAAAGTCCATTTGTGACATCCCAGCATGGGAACCCGAACCTTCTTCCACCACAGAGAGAAGGAGCAAAAGGAGGAGAGGCAGCAGAGCTTGCAGATGACCTCCACAACTAGAAAGAAAAAGTTTAAAAGCAGGTAAGCCACGGAGTTAGGGATAGGCTGAGGAAATCAGGTCCAGACAGGATGTTCTGCACCCAGCACTAAGCATTCACAGCATTGTTGAATTCTGAGTTTATGAAATGATGGAGCCTTGTCTGGATTCTTTCATGTGCATCTGCCTCTGGAAGTGAGGAAGAAGAAACTTTCAGCCTTTCGGAGTTATCGATAGCAGCTGCCCTTGCCTTGACCTCCGAAATACCCCAGTAAGTCAGAAATCACTTAACTCAAGCACAACCACTCTATGCAACAACACCTTTGGATGTGGGGGTGACAGCTGCTGACCCATTTTGTGGGAAGCAGAAAGAGCTGGCTCAATCGAGAGGTTCTTCCTTTAAAAAGAAAAGTGCCAGACCTCAATTAAAATACAGGAAACAAAATTATCAGTACCTGTGATAATGAGTAATATTGCCCTGCTCACAAGCAAGGGCTTAAGAGAAAGCAGATTTCACAGGAATAAATGGAACCTACGGTCAGGTTAAAAAACTAATGGTAACAGAAGGAACTCCCCTCTTTCCTACAAAACCTTGGCAATGATCCTGCTGTCCGCCCTTCTGCGACGGCCAAACACCCTAAATTAACAACATCCCTCCCCTCTTTAACCCCTCTCCCCACTCCCTGCCTGGGATTAGAAGTGGTGAAACTGTGGGTCCCCTTCTTGTGCCATTAAAGTGTTACCTCTCATGGTGGTACTGCTGGGTCCATAACCGACCTTCGTACCCACACTGCGCACAAGCTGATGTTTCCATCCTTAACACTCATTCTGATCTGACCAGATGATTCCGTGATGTGCTATAAAACAACAAAACCCACCAGAACGAAATAAAAAGCATCATCCTAACCTCTATTGGTTTTTATAATCCTGTGTTCCAGAGATTACAAGCTAAGAAGAGAAGCTGACATCCTAGAGCTAGAACAGAGGGGGCAAAAGAGAATTCGGTTTGGGAATGACATGGAAAAACTGGAAAAGGAGGTTATTCGGGACTGCAGGGTGCTGCGTGCGAGAGCTGACCGCAAGGCCCTTCGGAGGAAGGTCAGATCACACAACTCAATGGGTAGCAGAAATGCCAACGGGATTAAAATTGCCAATAACCAGCATTCTGGAGAGGATCCTAAGCCTAACTAGGAGCTAGGTCAACCTCAAGAGCATTAGAAATAAGGACAAGGCCTTAGGCTCCGCAGCATTATCACACGTGTCCCTTTTGTAAGAGAACTGCTGTAATTAGAACATAATCCCTTTCGATTGCCATTAATCGGTCTGCCCTTGGCACAGGCTGTAGAAAAGGCACGCATGGAGAAGGAATACATTGAGCTGCGCTCCGGGCGACCACCTATGGTCTGGATCCCCCTCAGAGTACACACGGTCTGGGAGAGGATGGATGTGAAGCTGACATGTACAGTCCTGGCTTCCCCACCGCCGCAGGTTACGTGGTACGTCAGTCGGCGGCGGTGACTCCCGCTGCCCACGCGGTTAACAGTCTGTGTGTGTTTTAGGAAGCAACCAGAGGAGTAACAGCTGTGTCCTGTTCGAAAGAAGGAAGGGAGAGCTTCAGAAGTCACAGAAAACACTTTCAATTCTCCAGTTCCACTGTTAGAACCAGTAAAGTTATTAAGTATTCAATGAGCTGTGGAGGCAGTGGACAGTCCTATGGGGGTCCTTCTGGGATAGGACTGATATTCATGTAGATTTAAGTCTTGGAAACCAGAATCTTCTGCTAGCACTAAAACACCACACCATTAATGCTTGGCTACCTCAGACAAAACACAAGTTTTAGCACTAAACTGCTACTGCTTCTACAGTTTGTAAAATACAAACCAAGTCTTTCATTTACTCAGCTTTGTGCATTTACCAAACCACAGGAGAGGAAGTGTTACATACAGGGCCTGACTGCAGCATTTACAGTTAATAACAGAGGGATGGAAATAAATGAAAGATCACCTCAAAAAACCCTCAATTTGCAAAGAGTACTTTGATCAGTTTGTTAGTGATTGACCAGTCCTCCCATGGAAGGTCTGAAGCATGCAAACATTTGGATAACTAATGACTTCGTAGGCAGCTAACTCCGCTACCATCACAGCTCCTGATCTCCCGGGTCCTTCCAGAACATCCTATCTGAATTATTCAAAGAGCATAGAGAATACGAACCTCCCACAGATCCCCAGGGAACACAAAGAAGCAAGAGACATCTGCTCCAACTCCCTCAGCCAACCTGCAAAGCAGGGAGCATAAACTGAGGAGGAAGCACCAAGCCAACGCTAAGCTGCCCGTAGGCAGCAGGCCGAGGGAGGGAGCACAGGCAGGGCTACAGGAGGGGATCCAGGACAGCTGCAAGCTTGGTTTGGATTGATCTGGGAGATCTGCAAAGGAGGGAACTGTGTCTACTCCTCTTTTGTGTTTGACGTGGTTGATTTTAAAAGTAAAATTTTAATATTACCAGTCCTGTCCTAAGCAGCGTGTTCCCTTTGTGTCCAACTAGGTATAAAAACGGAGTCCGTATCGACCCGCGCCTCGCCCCAGCAGGAAAATACAAGATAAAAAACAAGTTTGGGATGCTGACCCTGCACATCAGCAGGTAACGTATGTGCTCTTCTCAGAGTGGTTTGCTCAGTTGAATAAGACCTGCTCTCCTGAAACTCCCGGTCTTTGTATACTAAAGAAAAAATGTCTCATTCTTCTGGGATCTGGCCCTGCTTGATTTCAGTGTGTTGCATCTGAGTTAAGCCTTTGCCATTAGGAAGCAATCTCAACTGCAGTTCATAAGATTTAAAAAATCTTTGAAAACATTTTAAAGCCTTATTTATTTTTGCCCCTCTTTTTAGGGATGGCCAAAATATTCTTATTCTTAAGGTCAAGCACATTAAGAGCACTTCACAGGCAGACATACCCATGGGATTTAGGATGGATCAATGTAATCAGAAGGATATTAGTTCAGCTCTGTGAATTACACATGTGATAGAGACTTGTATCCTCAGTGGAACCAAGTGTTCCACAGGTCTTTTGCTCGTTGACTACCTGAAATGTTTTGCTTCTGGATATCAAGATTAAAAAATGACACCTAAGAAATCCTTGTAATTGAAAGAAAAAGCAGTTTCTTGATGAAAAGCAACTTCTGGGATTAAAGGGGAACCCATTTGAATTTCTCCTGTGAAGCATGAACAAGAACTGAAAGCTAAAAGGAAGGGTTTGGGTTTTTTTTTCCCCAGATGCTCCATGGAAGACTCTGCTGAATATAGTGTGGAAGTTAAGAATCAGTATGGTGAAGCTTATTCATTTGCTACTGTGCTTGTCAGGAGTAAGTAGAAACTGTTCCTTTGGTTTTAACATTTCAAATTCTTTAGATTTTTCCAAATATTTTCAATGCTATACATTGTATCACGGGAACATACAAGTGCTCTGGAAAAACAGAGAAAGATGGGAGAGTTCTGTTAACAGGAGAAGAGAAATTATCTCAGTTATTAATGAGGAGAAAGCACAACTGGCTAAAATAATCCTTCTACCACTATCTGACATGTCTGTGGCTGATAGAACAGCTTCTCTTTCTCAGGCACTTCTGGACTCAGGCAAAATCTTTCCAATTCCACGTGGACACAGCTGTCCTTCTACTGCGCTAAAACTGTACTAAATTTAGGTACTTATTTCTTCTGGGCTGATATGAAACAGCCACGCATAACAGTTGAATACATAACAGGCTTAGAAAGAGTCTGCTGCATTTCTAAAGATAAGCAAGAAACTGGTTAACAAGCACTGTGGCTTTCAAAGGGATCTTGCAGTGCAGTTTTGCATAGAATACCAAATTTCTCTCTCAAATCAGGGACTACCGAGAGCAAATACAAGATTTTCTTCTTTGATCTGTGCTTTTCTTCAAAGAACTGGCATAGACTCCATAGACACATGTTCTGCACAAGCCAAATCCAGACATATGGTGAAGGAAATGAGCTACCAGTACTTAAAAAGGGAAATTATATCAAGCTTTAAGGAATATGTGGTGCAGTCTCATCGGATCATAGTTTAGCTGTTCACACTTCACATATATTAAAGAAAAATAAAATGTTATAAAAAGCCTGAACAGTACAGACCTACTGAACTGCAGACAACTAAATGCTTCAGTGGGACTGAGTAATTCAAACGGTAACAGATGAACAGGAAGGGAAAGGTTTGCTGTGGTCATCTCCCTGGTCATGAAGAGATGGGTTTCTTTGATGGACTGAATTGCAAAGTTTGAACTGTTTTGGGGGTTTTTTTTTGCAGAGATGGAGTCTTCTTTGGTTTAGAGAGTATATTTATTGTTAGTCCTTTAATATACTCTTGGATCTGCCATGGGTTATGTTATTTTCATACTTATTCTCTGCATGCCATACTCTGATCCTATCTGAATACCCGTTGGGGATACAGAAGAATGTGCCTCCAGAAGTGTGTTGTTCATGACACCTTTTAGATCCTTTAACCAAACAGTCTCAAAATTCAGCATAGCTGGAAATATGCAGCACACATTTACCAGTTCTAAAGGGGCCCAGAAAACCTTGATTTGCAAGCCCTCCCAGGTTTCTGAATTGCCCTTACCCTAGTGCAGAAATGCAGCAGAAGTTACCAGGTGAGCAAGGCTTCTCTTCTACAAAGGTTCCCCCAGTATGTCCAGAACGCAGGAACTGGGCCTTTGCCATAGAGCAGAAGCAGCTGTCTGAGGAAAGGATTCCATGGCAATAATCACATACCCCTCCCAACTCCCGTCAGAATCTCTGGGATCAGAATCTTTGGCATGATGATAGAATACAGGCCGTGGTCTATCAGCAAACCTTGGATGAGCCTGCTCTCCTCACCTCTAAGTGCCTAATTAAACTGTCCTTCGTCAGCCCCCACTTCAAACAGCTTGCGGGAGATTGTTCTTTGTGCCTGCGGGCGAGAGGCCCACGCTGCCCCTTCTCCCCTGCCCCTGCCTGATGCCATCCCAGTAACACGATGCTTCCTTTTGCCATTTGCATTTAACATTCTGAAAATAGAGACTACACCAAAGCCTTAACCCTGCCTCCACTGGAAACATTCCTCATCCCCCAGGCAGGCCGATGGCATCTCCCCTCCTGGCCCCACGCTGTCTGGAATGCCCTTGATGCCAGGGGAGGGTCTCTGGGATCTGTGGTTCCTACAGCAGAAGTTCACCCATCACTGAGGGTCTCACAGGACCTGGGCTGAGGCTGCTCTTTGCCTCTTGTGCTTTCTGCTTCTTCCCTCTTCAGTTATTAACACTCAGCCCTCGTCTTCCGCTTAGGAGTGAGCTTTGCTACCGCCACACTTTGTGACACTGGGAAGGTTCACATTAAAAGCTGGTCTGAGAGAAAAGCATCGTTTGCTGAGCATCACTGTATGTCTTTGAGGGGAATATAAGCACTGGCATGAGGTTTGCTAACTGCATTTTCTTCTTGTCTTATAGAATATTATGGAAAGGAGTCAGGATTTGATTCAGAAATATACAGAAGTGAGTAAATGATTGCTGCTGTTATTATTTCTTTTATTTTTATAGCTCGAAGCAATTTGATTCTTTTCTTCCTGAGCTGTAGCTTTTCCTATTAGCCTGGCTGCACGTTGACAGTGCAGGGCTCGGGTACCACTTGAAATATATGATAATAAAAATACTACAAGGAGGAAGGCTCTGGGAAGGCTCTTTATCATGCTGACCTTTACTCTTATTTCATAGGATCCCTTATGGCCAGGGAGGCAGATTTTGCTTTTCCACTGAAACCCTTATTTTCAAGAGAAAAGGAGCCTTTCACCCTCTCCTGTTACTTCTCTTCTGATTTACTTGAACACCAACGAGACATTACCTGGTTCAGAGATGGTTTGTATGCAACAGCTAAGTTTATATCCTATATGTACCTGTATGACCAGACCATTTAAATCCACAGCCGTGATCTAATGTTCACACAAGAGAATTAGAACTGGGGATTCTTGAGCTGCTCTCAGCTCCTCTAGACCTACAGACATTATTATTTAATTACTATGTTTTCTTGGGTTTGAGGACCACGGCAACAGAAGATCTTGCATGCTGAGTGGGAATGTGTTCTCAACTAGAGCTGGCAGACTCCAGAGCATCCAGTTACCTGGAGTGGAGAGCACCTTCTACTCACTAATTCCTCTGAAGCTGCATTTTATTGCTCTTTCTTTACTGCAAGCTCTTCAGGACGAGGACCATGCTTTTTAGCTCTGCATTTACGCGCAAAGGGAACAGAGGTGGAGTTGCTTTAACCCTTCTTGTGCTTCACAGGTGAGCTGCTGCAGAACTCTGAATGTCGGGAACTAAAGTACCAAGACCAGGAGGCTTCTCTGACAGTGTCACGTGCTTACAAAGAAGATGAGGGATTCTACACTATCCGCATCCCCACCCTGGATGGATATAAAGAGCAGACCACTTATGTGTTTGTTAGAGGTATAAGCAGGATTCAATCCTACCCGGAACAAAAGCTCCTTTCCTAATACCTTGGTGTGAAGGAATCACAACCTCACACCCAAGAGAACATCTCTGGGTTTTGCACATGGGTACAACTATCAAAATGTCCAAATCTTACTTTCAGGAGTGATTTAGGTATTAGAAAATATGACTTGTATTACTGGGGTGGAGGCCTTTAGACACTCAAAATTAAACTACTGAATGAAAAATCCAGTACAGAGAAGAAAAATCCCTAACCACTGTCACTTGGTGTTTCTATAGATGCTGCAGCAGGAACAGCTGGTGCACCCGGATCCCCACTCGGTGTGAAATGCCACGATGTAAATAAAGACTGTTTGATTCTTTCCTGGGTAGCACCCAGCGATAATGGAGGAAGTCCAATCCTGGGATACTACATTGAAAGGTCTGTCTGTTAATCATCTTTGAGCTAAAAAAACTCAAGACCATGTTGTGGAAAAACCACAAAGGAGCTCCACGGGCTGTGTTTCATCTCAGGTGTGTCGCCGGGTCAGAGGACTGGGTCCCGTGCAATGCCAAGCCTGTGAAAACCTGCAGATACCCTGTCTTGGGCCTTGCTGAAGGACAGACTTACCAGTTCCGAGTAAAGGCTGTCAATAAAGAGGGCATCAGTCACCCCTCAAAAACCAGCGATCCAGTTACAACGTACGACCCCCGCAAGGAGAAGAGAGTGACAGGTTTGTACTAAAGCCAGGAGAATTTGCCCCTTAGGCACAAGGTGAGGCCGCAGCTATAACTGAATGAGGTTTGTCCAGATCCTCCCCCTTCTCACAAATATCACCGCAACAAACTGCCGAGCTGTGCCTTGGCTGAACCCACCTTAGTCCTGTCCTGATCAAAATACCGGTTACAACATTCCATTGTACGCGGAGTGCAATGTATCTAGTGACAAAATGACACAGTCTTGGGCTCTGACTTTCTGGAGGAGCCCCAAGCTCCTTCTCTTGGTGGATAACACTGCCCTGTTTGACATTACAGTTATTCCGTACGACGAAGGCAGGACGATAGAAATTTTCAAGGATGACCTGGAAGGTAAGTTCAAATTGATACAGTGATCCTCTCAGAGAGGAATGATTGTTCTACAACAATGAGATCTGGAATAACAAGGCTCTGGAGAAAACACACTTGGGAAAATATATGGTGAAAGGTCATTGTAAGCTGCACGAGGAGCAGAAACCAACCTAAACAGCACAGCTTCTTATAATAATCGTGGTTTGCCTCTATGTCCCCAAAGGGTTTGAATCTACTCCTTTCTAGTGAAGAATCTTGCTTTATAGTAGGAAAATGTAACCCACTGTAAAAGAGGATTTTTTCCCTTCCCATAGGACAAATTAAAATCCCTTTACCACCTACCAATGTTCATGCCAGTGAGGTCAGAGAAGATTATGTGGCTTTGGCCTGGGACGAACCAGAGCCAAGAGGCAGAGAGCCACTGACTTACTATGTGGAACAGGTAAGAAAATAATATCACACAGAAGGGAAATAGCAGAACAGAATCACTGCTATCTCAGAGGGTCTATAACCCGGGCAAGGCTATTCACTGGGTCAGTAACTGGAGAACTACAGCTCAAAAATGGCTTGCTCAGCCTCTCTCCAGCTCCTCCGTTTACTTGAGCTTGACACCAACTCAAGTAGTAATGATTAACAAAGAATAAACAAGTGAGTTTTACACCACAGAACAGTAGGAGAGTTTTAACAGCATGACTGACCCTGCCCTTTGGGCCCTTAAGTGTGGAAAAGCTGTGAAGAACTGCACAACAGTTCACTTTCCTGCTCCTCACTAATCATTTTGCTGGTTAAGCAGTTGTCTTCTGCCAGCCTCCTTTCCTACATCCTCATTTCCCACCTGCCAAACCACTTCTGCCGCAAAGGGGCCCTCCGTTGCCAAGGCAGTTTTGGTGGATCAACAAGAAATACACCTTCTACAGTTCTGGTTTGGTCTTTTGTTTGATTTTTAAACCACTGTCCTGTAAAGATCGGCTTCGTTATTGCTCAGGAAGGGTTTTAAGCTTGAGTTACATCAAGATTTGTAAATCATCACCTTTTCTGTTACAGTCGATTGTCGGCAGCGACTCCTGGCAAATGGTTAATCCGGGGACGCCGGTTAATTCCCCAAGATTTGCACTCTTTGATCTCGGTAAAGGGAAATCATACCGCTTCCGCGTGCGATCTGCTAACAAGTATGGGATCAGTGAGCCATCCCTGCCCAGTGAGCCTGTCACTGCTGGAGGGAAACTGGGTAATTATGTCATTAATATGCTCTACACTAAGGATATGGAAAAGGAGCTGTGCTGGGAAAGTAACGTGTGGGTTCCCCCTGCCCCTCCTTGCCTTTCAACTTCATGGTATGTGATTACATGGCAGTTGCTTTGATATCAGGAAATCTCTTAAAGCCTTAAATCCTTGTTTAATTACTTTGCAGTTGGTCAGTACAGCGTAAATCTAACCAAGCAAAGATGAGGGAATTACATTTAATAAAAGAAGAAACAGTTAAAGCCTGTGTTTAATCCAAATATGATTCCAGCACTGTGCAAGAGAGCAGTTCCACAGAGCAGGGCTGGAAGGAATGACAGACTGCTGAGGCAGCCTGTTTCTGGGGCTGCAGGCAGAACAGCAGCCTTCACAGGGCTGATTTGCTTTGTTTTCTACCCAGACTGAGCTGACAACAGCAAGAGGTGCAAAAGCTCATGCCTGTGTTTCCCCTATGCAGGGAGATGAGCACTCACTCTTTATTTTGTTATATTCTCCCTTACTGAAGCTGCCCCCCTGTTCATTCGTATTGTCCTTTTTTCCCCAAGAGTGAAGCAGGTCCCATTTCATGGGGGAGTTAATGAGAGTTACTATAGGAGCCTCCAGAGAAGGTTCAGTAGGTGAAACTGCAGAATCCGCGGGCTGGGAAGGAGAGGAGAGGGAGAGATGACAAACCCAAACAGAACAATACAGACAATGTCCACAGTATTCTGCTCTAATTTAGAAGTGGTGCTCTGGAAAAGGTGAACAAATCAAACAGCCCATCTCACTTGTAAGTTTTTCATTTCTAAATTTTAACCCCTTCTATTTTTCTCTGTGCTTTTTCTTTTTTTTAGCTACTCTGCCTCCACCATCTCAGGTTTTAGCTTTCAGAGACACCAACACATCTGTTGTTTTGCAGTGGGATAAGTTAAAGGATGGTCTGGAGCCTCTTGGCTACTACATATACTGCCGGGAGACCGGGGCAGAAGAATGGCAAACTGTCAACAACAAGCCCGTGCCATGCAACGAGTGAGTTCAGCTCTTATACCCCACTGAGGGTGAAAACTGAGATTCCTCTGCTTGTGGCTAGGGTAGTATTTCAGATAAAGGACTTCCCTCACCGCACACACCCAGGCTGGAGGGACACAACCACCACGCCCTCTTTCAGAATTAAACATTACTCCAAGTCTCACTTTGACATCCAAAGGCAGACAGCAAAGCCTCCGTGTGTCTCCTCAGAAGGTAGATACACCTCGTGGCACCAGTAGAACCACATTCCATTTTTCAGCTTGCTTTCCAGTAGAGTGTCACTCATCCACACCATTTAGAAGACGTCTCTAGCTGAGGGGGGGGGTCACGTGTCAAGCAGAAAAAGTCCATTCAAAAGTCCTATTTATTCAACCACCAACGGCAGGCAGCAGTGTGACACCTCTGTCAGTCTGTCCTTACTGCCTGATTTATTAACAGCTATTTTATGTGCCACGGTGCAGTTTAATTTGCAATGGCCAGTAATGATGTTGTAAGTAACAATGCCTCGTTAAAATGCATTGCTGTCTGTTCAAAGGACTGTTTATCTGTGCTTCGAACACTCAAACATATTAATTCACTCCCCTAGATTTACTGTTCCTGGGCTGCAGCCTGGAAAAGAATATGTCTTTTGTGTGAAATCTGTCAGTGAGGCAGGACTAAGTGAAAGCTCACCAGAAACAGATCCTATCGTTGTACGGCCAGCCATAGGTAAGTAGGAACATATAGATGCACATACACACACAAATCAAATGCCCCAGAAACGTATCTATCGTGCACAGCCATTGTTACAGGCAGTGGTAATAATGTTGAGCAGATACACAAAGCAAAGCAGCAGGGAACTCATTTCCTTGTACCCTGCAGCTTCTGTCATCAGTTGTACTTGTCGAGGGTGGACAGAGTTAATTAGCATTTTGACTTAGCAGGGTCTCAGTATTCATTTGGCACTGGTACAAGTGACCATTTTAAGAGCTCAATTATGCTGCTATCTTGCAATCAGCATTGTGAATTTCTCCAGGGCAATTACAAAATCCTACCAACCACATCACCCAGTATCTACCTCTCCACCTTCTCCATTTTATCGACCCACTGCTTCCATCTTCTCTGTCAGACAAACCATAAAGCAACCCGCAAGAAACATCCCGGGACACATCCATGACTTTTGCTGTGACTTCCAAATAAGAACCTGATCCTTTTCAAATAATTTTACACTGCAGAAGAGGTGTTAGGGGGCCTGAATGCAGACAGAATCACATCTAGATTGAACACACAGAGATTTCCTCAGCCCAGTCAGCTGAGGAAATAAATAAAAAATAAATAAAAATCCCATAGCTACACCTCTTTTCCCAATCAATCCCTGGATCCAAACCCTGCCTTTTCTCTCTCCCTTTGCTGCACAGCTTGTCCATCAGCACCGCACGGGTTTGTTCTTCTCAGCTGTGGAAAGGCTGAAATGACCATTGGCTGGAAACCCCCAAAGCGCAAGGGAGGAACGAAGATCCTGGGTTATTTCCTAGATCAGCACGATACTTCTGAACTGGACTGGCATGAAGTCAATACTCAGCCAATTCCTCAACGAGTCTACACGGTATTCATTTCAGATACAGTATTGTCCTTCTTTAAGCTAGTGGGAAATGTGACTGTAACAAGGGGTGGGCTGGTTTTTCACCCCTCTCGAGCTCTCTTCCTGCCCTCACAAGACTATGACCACGCAGGGCTGCACTGATAATCTGTCTGCACTTCTGAACCCCAAGGTCAGCAACCTTGAGAAAGGTCACCTGTACCAATTCCGTGCCTGTGCAGTGAACGTGGCTGGTGTCGGGGAACTATCAGAACCCAGTGACTTGTTCAAGTGTGAGGAATGGACAATGCCAGAACCAGGTATCTCTCATGTGGAAACAGCAGCCAGAAAACTGTTCCCAGGTATAGCGGGTTATCTCCTCGCTCTTCTGTGAATCCAAGGACTTAGGAAAGCTCTAGGTCTGTATACAGGTGGCTCCCCGTACAGCAGAGCACCCAAACACTTCTGGGGAAGTTCCAATTGAGAGGCGGGATCCTATTTCTGCAGTAGCCAGATGCAGCACCCGGGTATTTTTCATAGTATTGTTTCCAGGTCATTAAGAATCTGGATCTAACATCTTTACATCTCTGTCTATTACACCAAAGTAAACAACATTAAGCTGCAGATGTGGGCTTTCTTCTAGAACCTACCTCTACAGGTGATTAGCACAGAAAACATCTATGCACCCACTATCCACTTGTTATCTTAAAACTCTATTTTCTGATCTCAAACTCAAATGGGTACACCCAGTTGCATTTTTTACTGCCACTGTTTGACAGCCTCCTCCTCTTTGACCAGGCCCTCCTTATGATGTGAAGTGCACTGAAGTGAGAGACTCATCCCTCAAGCTACACTGGGAAGCACCACTGTACACGGGAGCAGGTCCAGTCACGGGGTATCATGTAGATGTGTGTGAAGAAGGGTCAGAGGAGTGGAAACAAATAAATAAGCAGGCCATAGGCACCACTCATATGAAGGTCTGTATGTGCACTCACTAGTCATGTGTTGCTACTCATTTAGTCTCACATTAATTCCTGTCATTGTTTCCTGCAGGTTTCAGATCTGGAGACAGAGAAGTGCTATATTTTCCGAGTAAGAGCTCTGAACAAGGCTGGAATTGGACCCCCTTCACTCCCCTCGGATCCTGTGGTGGCTAAAACCAAACCTGGTACGAAACTAAAAGTGATGAGATCACATCAGTCTGCAAATACTGCAATGATTCCAGTAAATGGCTTTCAAAAGTACCAGCTACGTGTTTCATAGCAAGGAAGAACCTCAGGCACAGTAAAGAGTAGCAAATCAAGCTGCCCAAATTAATTTACCCTAGCTGTATACTTTGGGGTTTTTCTTTTTTCTTTTTTTCTCTTGTCGAGTTAGATGCCCACAAGCTGAGCCCTGATCTGTTTAGGTAAGGAATGTTTTGTGGGTTTTTTTGCTCATACAGGCACAAATGAAATTGAACTTGGGGTCGATGAAGAGGGTTTCATTTATATGGCTTTTGAAGCTCCTGAAAAGAATGATGACTCTGAATTTCTCTGGTCAAAGGACTATGAAGGACCACCAGCTGCTGACAGAGTTCAGACCGAAGAGAAAGGCAATAAGTGAGTATACAATGCATGCTGAGGAAGTTAATTGCCTTTCTTTCGCAGAAAGAACACATTAAACACTGAGAAAAATGTGAAGCCAAATGTTCCCCTCTCCCTTCAATATTAGACCACTGAACTGCAAATCTCTTGCCCCAGATTCTCAGCTCTGGTGTCCATGAAATGGGGCATTCAGTGCAATCTCCAGGTGACAAAAGGGAAGCATCAGCCATCACACTGCTCATGTTTTTGCCTCCCTCCCGAGCGTCGTATCTATAAATGACAACGAGCGCTGGATTTGTTGGTCTGGGTGTATCAAATGTAGTGTGTTCTGTTACAGGCACAAATTTTGAGGAAAATGCCATTTTTATTATTTTTCTTTCTAAGATCTAAGCTTAAGCTGAAAGACCCATCAGAAAAGGATCTGGGTATATACTCAGTGGAGGTCACAGATGTAGACGAAGATATCTCTGCCAGCTGCACTTTAACAAAAGAAGGTAAAAGCTATTAATTGACAAGAGAATAATCTAATGTGCCATCATTTTCTAATATTAGATGTTTAGAGGAAAGTTTCTTGCAGAGGAATAGTAAGTGACTGACATCACTTAATGACAGTGGCATCATTAGAAAGATGTTTCCCATTCCTTGAAGGCTTAAGGACAGTTTCTTTTACAGTCCCCTAAGAAAAGCTTCCATGCTCCTGGAAGGTCATTTTCCATTGCAGTTCAGATTTCACACACAGCCACACCATCACAGGGATTTCAAACTTCTTGAACACATTTCTTGAATTGATACAACCAACATTTTACTCAGATGCAATTCAGAATTATCTTCTCAACCTTTTCTCGTCCTCCCCACTCTGAGATATTTTGTACGCATTATCTTCTCGACATAAATAAAGGTCATTAACAAATTAAATGAAATTGATAGCAAGAATTTGTTTTGGCCTAGTTATACTAATCTAAATGGCTTGTTCTTTGCACTTCAGATCTGGACAAGTTATTGAAACGTAGCCATGAAATCAGGAACCCATGTAAGTTGAACCAGTTGCCACTACAGACCCTGAAAGGGGAACCCTGTCATAAACCTGGCGGAGCCCAGTGCTGTGGTTTGCCATGAATTCCCCCTCGTGGTTCTCTCTGTTTTCCAGTGATCAAGCTGATATCTGGATGGAACATCGATGTTCTGGAGAAAGGAGAAGTGCGACTGTGGTTGGAGGTTGAAAAGCTGTCACCAAATGCAGAGCTGCATTTAATCTTCAATGACAAGGAGCTCACGAGTACTCCGGTACGGTCTGGTTGGGTTGGTTTGAATTCCAACCTACTTTCCCCACTGCTGAACAGGGAGATAGAGCAAACAGGCACATTCCCAGTTTTCTAAATTCCCATCAGATATTTTGATGTGTGTTTTCGGAAGGCTCTAGGGCTCAGGTTTCCACCATGCCTGAAGAGAAAGCCAATCTGTCTGAGTCTCAAGCTGTCCAGCCCTAGTCTCGAGCAAGGCTGCAGGGCTGACACTGTTAGTTCAAGGCAGTGCTCTGGCTCAGAGAACGTCCCCTCCTTCTCCAGCTCTCCTGTTACCCTGTCATCCACCCCCTCCCGAGAGGCCGCCTCTGACAATCCCGTCGCAGCAGAGATTGCCCTTTTATAGGGGAATTTTCTGAGAACAAACCTCAGCCACGTGTAACTCATCTGATACTACAGATGCCACAGCTGCAGGACAGAGAGCTTGGTCTTGGATGCTCAATTAATTTCAGTGGATGCTGAAGAAACACCAGCTCTCACAATGAAACCAGGCAGAGCTGCAGGCTTTCCACCCCATCCCTCTGAACTGAATACAGATAAATCTCATGAATCCGAAGAGCAGATGAAAGTGATTTATTTCTCAGTCTGAGGCACTGGAAATGACACTGCATCATGTGTTACGGTGCTCTCCAACCTTCTGATACATTTCAAAAACTGTTCTAGCCTCTGTCTTGTCTTCCCCTATCAAGTTAATATTGTAACATTTAAAAAGTATTTGGAATGACAGGACCAGAGGGGGGAACAGTTGCAAATGAAGAACAGCATAAATCACCCTCCTGACAGTTAAATGCAGCGTAGCGGTGCCAAGATACCAACAAAGAACAGATAGAACAAAGGGAGAGGATGAGGCCAAAGAATTTCAGAACTGTTATTGGGATGCTGGGGTTTTTTAAAGCCAAGTGTAGCAAATTTATGGAAGGGTTTGTCTATTCTAAGAACTGTCTTTTCTACACTGGAGATCTGACATGGTCTTGCTCTTTGTAATGGTAATATTTGCTTAGAGCAAACAAGGCAGTAAGGCAGGAGGATGATATTCAGGCATCCAAGAGGTTTCTGGCTGTATGTTTAAAAGGTGCAGCAGTGCTTGCATGATGTCAAGAGGCTGGCAATATTACTCATCATTGCCCAAATAGGCAATTACGCCCCACCCATGTGTAATTAAGTGCAACACTTTTATTAGACTAAAAATCATATGGATTCTGGTAACCCGAAAAGCCTGTAATATCCAAGAAAACAAAAAGAATGTGGTTTTACCAGAAACTTTCTCCCAGAAAAAAAAAAGTTTCTGCTGGAATTTTACTATACCTAAGTACAGAAACAAATACTAGATGAGTCCAGGAATACAGAACAGCAGAGCACATTGGCTTCATGGCTCTGGTAAGATGAGAGAAGTGTGTAAGGATACACACAGAAAAGGACTGTAATGTTTCAGTGCTGCAAGAGATGCTGTGCCAGGACCTGAACTTGGAACAGTTCTGCCATGGAAAAACTATTCAGTTTATCATATTTCATTTATTTATTTTATTTTTTTTTTACACAGACACATAAAATTAACTTTGTCAGAGAAAAAGGTCTCGTGGAACTGATAATCCAGAATTTCTGTGCTGATGATAAAGGAATGTACACAGCCCAGCTGCAAGATGGAAAAGCTAAAAATCAATTCACCCTAGCTCTTGTGGATGAATGTAAGTGGAAATTTAGGATCAAATATAGCCTGCCATGCTCAGTGGAAAGTTTTCTAGGCACTTAAGGCCCCAGAGTATTTCCGACTGTTATAACAGCACAGTGTGAACGGGGAGAACACCTATTTCTTTCAGCACACATTTAAAGTCCAAGAATCATGTAAGAAATTATCTCCATTTCTCTTTAACGTAAATTGAAGCTTTTGGTCTTATAAACAGTGTCCTTGTGAAATGCTTAGTTATTTTTTTCCAGTGTTTTGCAGATTACCTTGCAATGGCAAACTGTCGGTGTTTTGGCAGTAATCTGTATGTTGGGTTATTACACGTAGACATTTATCTCAGGACAGGATCAGGTTGAAAATTCCATGTATTTAACAGATGGTTTATTCCATTAACATGAATGCAATAGAGAAACCAGTGTCAACTGTACTGGAGGGCAAGTTCAAGCAACAAAGCAAGCTGAACACAGAACACACGGGTCCTTGTATATGCCAGTACAGAGAGGCTTTTTTAGGTAATTAAAAATAGAAAGTAACAAGGTTCTGATTCATATACTTCCCCATAGAGGGTCTGTCTCTATTTTCAATTCTCACAGTTTGCTTTCAAGTGGCCTGCTCAAGTTCCCAAACTTTTTAAATGAAAGTGTCTATAAAATGTCAAGTTTACTTGACTGCCTTCACAAGCAGTGGGGAGAGACAGGCAGTTTTACAGAAGGATTCAGCACATGCTAAGTGCTGAATATAAAATCTATAAAATCAGTTGGATGAGTTGTGGTCTGAAAGGGCCCATTTTTCTTACCACTGACAATGAAGGAAGTAGAGAGAACTGAAGTTACATGAGGTTGTCTAAAACAGAGGTAAATTCTATGCTCTCCACCTTCTTCTCTGTTTCTTACCTCGTGAAGATTTCAGATTCAGGGTTTCTAGCTTACCTTTTTGTACAGTCAAAACTCCAGTTTAATTCCCTTAATGGTCACTTGTTCATAGACTCTTTTGTTTTAATAAAAGTAAATGTTAGGTTCTGAGCAACCAGTACAACTAAAGAATGATGGCAACTACTCTGTTCAGCAGGCACTGGAGGTAACCCATGTGCCAGAGATGTCTCGTGGACAAACATCACATCGCTGATGACAGCACCTTTTGTGACCAGAAACTTCTGAAGAGTTACACTGAGAAGTAGCAGGGAGTTTGTTGACTTTGAGCATTGCTGTTCCCACAGGTTTTGCTAAAGTTGCAGAGGAGGCTGATGCAAAACGGAGAGAATGGAAGAAAAAGCAGGGTAAGATGAGCTGAAGGGTGATGATTTGCCAGACCTATGCCAACAGCATAGCAAAGCTATTTCACTGACTGCTCGAAATACTTCTCCTTATCATCTTTTTTTTAAGTGTAATATTTAAACTGATTGACTAGGATAAGATTCTTTATTTTAAGATACTCTGCCCTGCTCTTAAAAATCAAAATAATGTATTTAAATCATTTTACCCACGCTAGCCAAAATCCTTAGTATAAATCTGCTGCATCCATGCTGAATTCTGACCACTGTCCAAGCTGCACATATACTGTGTAACTAGGATCCACTCATTTTCCTCCTAGAAAACAGGATTCTCTAGTGAAGTTCTAAAAGAACCATGTGTCCCACTTTCCTCTTAGCCCCCATCATATATTCATGAGTAAGGAAATGTATAAAACCATTTCAGAGAGAAAATACGATTGGGAAGGTGATCCTCTGCTAGCAGGGATAAAAATAATCACTTAATAACAACTGTGATACCACGTTAGACTGTAGGTCCAGTCTCCTGTCTTCAGAGATGCTTAATATATGATGAAAGAGTATAAAAAGTTATCTGTCCCCCAGTTTACCCTCCCAGAAGCAGGAAGAAAATCAGAGAGTATATGGCTTTTCTGTTCTATTGCAATTGACCTGGGAAATACCTATCAGCTCCTACACTGCCTTGATGCAAAGCAGAGTCATCAAGGCCTGGTCAGGCAGCACCAGTAAGCGCATTTTGAGATAGGATTCCTCCCCAAAGACACGGTTCCCAAGGGCATTACAAACCCAGCAATAATGGCATGCTCTGAACCGTGGTGCCTGTTCCCTGCAAAGCTCGGTAGGGCACTGCAGGGACTCGCCTCTAGATGGAGGCATTTCTGTAGGTAACACTTGAGAGCTGCGGTAGTAATTGCAAAAGACATTTATTTTCTTTTATAGGTCCACATTTTATAGAGAACTTGAAATGGAAGGTTACTGAGAACTGTGAAGTGCTCCTTACCTGCAAGGTACACACAACTATAGGATGTGACTGCATAGTCTGAATGCCTTTAGCATTACATTTTACATGTGAATTTTAAGGGAAGGGTATGAAGAGTGCTCATCCAAATGCTTATCTGCAGACCAATGAAAACTAAAAGATAGTACATCTTGGGTAGAAAGTTTAATAAAGTTTCTAAGCAATCCTCCAGTGGAAGTGATGTTTCCTATTAGAAGGACATCAAGGCGTTCAGAACTAAAATGCATTTGGGACCTTGACTTGTAAATGTTGACTTTAAACAGGCAGCAAACCTGAGAAAGGACACCAGCTTCCAGTGGTTCTTCAACAAGAAGGCACGAGCAGGTGGCGTGTTTGATCCCCAGACTGGGATGGGAACTCTTTGTATTAAGAAGGTAAAAAGCATCCAACACTCAGAGTGACTTTGGTGACCACGTGAAAATGCAGAACATACGGATTGATCTTAGGAACATTCTGTCTGTGGTTTGGGTAGTGCCACAAAGTCAGAGTAGAGGAACAAACGCTGAGAACAGCACAAAAAAAGAAATCATTTAACAGAGTCAAAAAGATCTGGATTAGAAAGGAAATGGTTATAATGGTGGGTTTAAGATGTCCTGAGTGGCTAAAAAGCGTGGGCTTTTCAGATTTGCTGCTCGGGACTGGCTGCCTATTCTGGAGATGAACTTTAGTAACAAAAAAAATAATTTACTGAGCTCATTACAGAAGTAACGGAATAAAATTTTATGGCTTGACCTATAGAGAAGGCCAGACAAGCTGATATAGTGCCCCTTGTAACCTTAACTCTGCCTCAGAGAAGATACAGCAGAAGAATGAGATTGATGGCACAGTTGGAGTCTCAGTGCAGTCTCTGTGTGGCTAATTTGAATCTTGTCTGGGTTTGATTTTTCATCTTCATTTCAAACAGATGAATCTCCTATAGCAAACAAGTGGATGATCTTTCAAGGTCCCTTCCAACCCCTAACATTCTGTCATTCAGGGATTCTGTAACCTTTCAAAAGATGTTCTGGGGCAAAAGGCCTCTTTTTTTCCCTCCCAGCTCATCCAGCCAGCCAAATTCACTGGGAGGCAAGAGGAAAATCTCAGCTTTTCCCCTTTTCCAAATCCTGCTCTATTTCATTGAAACATGAAAATTTCTGCTGGGGTGCGTGTTTGGGGTTTAGGTTTGGTTTTGTTTTGGGTTTTTTTAACAAATATTGTTTATGTACATTATGCATTTGCTAGATAACCAAAGCTGAGGAGGGCCAATACAAAGCACTTGTTTCAGATGATCGAGGAGAGGACTACACCCAACTTGATCTCACAAAAGGAGGTAAGAGAACCTTGTATCAGGTGGTAATACACATTCACACCCCTGCCTGGGGGCAATTCTGGGTTTAACACCCAATGTTCTAACTTTGTACCTCGTTGTTAATTACCATAGTGCCAAAGTGCTTCTGTAGGGATTAAAACCTGCAGAAGCAGTTACTGATCAAATTGAAAGAGTTACCTGATCTAGTACAGCACATATATATGTGTGTGTGTATGTGTGTGCTGATCATTTAAAACTCACAATTATTTCAGGTGAGACTGGAGTCATAAAATGCACTCTGTAAAACAGTCTCTTCTTCTGCAGGAGTTAGACAGAGGCCAATGAACAGAATAAGTCTCCTTTGTAGCTGATCTCAGAGCTTTTGTTTTGCATCTGTCCATACCATACTTCATTTGATAATCCACAGACCAGTTTTCACTCCTTTGAAGCATCAGGAGAACAAACTTTCATTTCCACTCTGCATCCCCCATCAGTGAAAACAATTCTAGGCTGAACTACAATGACTGAATAGATGTGAAAGACAACACCAGATGGAAAAACAATTACACGCTACCGCAGATTCCCGCTTCACTTTTCACTGTTCTGAATGTGCTCTGGAAATTGAAACATAAATATGCAGTTGAGACATTCTCATGTCATTTACATATATAGTCATTTATCGAGCTGTGACCACATTAGAAATTCTGTCAAGCACCACAAGTAAAAGCTCAGTAACGTTTTAGTCACTTCAACTCAGCATCAGACAGAAGATTCTGCTTCCCGAGATTAAATCCTACCCTGACATCTGGAATCCATCATTTAAACATGACACATAAATCTGCTTTCTGTGAGACAGTCTGTTGCACACATTGAGTGCTAAGGAAGATAGAAGCATCTAAATTTAGTAAGAAATGCCCGGCATCTAAAAATAAATGAGTCAGTAGCAAAAACTCCACTCCCAGTAAGCTTCGGAATGAAAAAGACAACAGCGACTCGACACAATACATTCTAAACATGATGGAATTCAGTCGGTACCTCGGGTGTGATTTGCTAGGTATTCGATTTATAGACACTTAAATCTTTCTGTCTTTGCAGCCTTTGAAGACCTTCTGAAGGAGCTGTGTAGGATCAGTGGTATGTCATCCCCTCAGCAGCTGACACAGTAATAGCGGCAGCAGGGAAAGGTGGGGGGGCCACGATCAGAGCAAACTGCTCAGGGGCTCTCCCTGGGTTTGGATCAGGCACAACACCACCCCTTTACTATTCCTTCGGTGTTACAAGTACCTTTGAACAGAGGATGGTCAGTAAAAAAACCCAAGGACATAAAACCCTCTGCACTTACAAATGAATTCTGTAACCTTTATGTGCCAGCAGCCTGCTCTGTCACATCCCTTGCTAGGTGAATTTGGGCAAGTTGTACTATTTCTATCTGAGGTGTCTATTCCAGATACCAGATCTCTAGGAGAGACACTGACATTTTTCTACTGGCTGCTGGCTAAAAAATCCAGGGTCCTCAAGAGGTAGAACACCATCCAGCTTGCAGCTAGCCCCTTGCTCCGGGGAGAGACGTGAACAGGTTGCTTGGGATTTTCTTTGTGTAACATGTCAAACTGCGAATTCTTGTATGTGCTCCTCAATTAATTCTCTCAATTATACCATCAGCTCTTTCTGCTACACCTCTGAAAATTCAGCCCACTGAAGAAGGCCTCAAAATCTACACAGATGTGAAGTACTACACAGATTACATGAGAACAACTTGGTATCACAAGTGAGTTCCCACAAGATACTTGCAAGGCTTCTGGAATATCACTGCTTGTAACTTTACTATCCACAGTAAAGGCGCTGCGCCTCAGCCGGTAGCTTTTTAAGGCAATGGTAGATTGCTCTGAGTAAGGGCTGAAAACCTCAGTTCACTCTGCATCCTGAAACACGCCTGGGAATTCCAAAATAAGCAGTCATCTTATTTTTATTTAGCACTGCATAGATATTTACAAGTGATCATCTACACCAGAATAATGGTGATGCATTTCAGGTACTACTCGGTTACACTCACCTCGGCTACAGACACGAAAAGAAGTTGTTGGGTTTTTTTCAAATTCTCCATTTCTACTACTTTGCACTTTTCTAAACCACCCTATTCCCCTCCTCTGAATAACAAATATTCCCAAACACTGTAAAATTCTTTCCAAACACTAGCTAATTTAGCCTTGTAATGCCTTCATCAAATGGAGAAACGGTGCTTTATTAGATACCACCTACCCATGTATATGAGGAGGTCAGTTTTTAACAACTTTTAAGGGCTAAACACTTACAAATATTCATCATCTGAGTCCTATTTAATCTCCTAAATATGAACTAAGAGGTCTTTTGTAGAGTTTGTAGAGCTTTGGCAAAGTGCCTAAAAGCACAGCTAGATGCCCCGGGAGGTTTTCTAGAGTGACCGAGTACGTAACTCTCCACAAAATTAACAGTGGGGTCCTGACTCCCATTCTCTCATTCTAACCAGTCTAAAAAAAAAAAAAAAAATCAGCACTCTAATTTATACAGCTCTACTGAATACTGTTGAAATTATATCATTTGTTTACTTAGGGAGAAAAAACTGGAAAGCCGTGACAGGCTGAAAGCTGGGAGCACAATGAATCAGGTCTGGCTTCACATACTGAACCCAACAGATGCAGATAAGGGAAAATACACCCTGGAGTTATTTGATGGGAACAACTCTCACAAACTGTCAACTGACTTGTCTGGACAAGGTAGGCTGCGTCAGACAACACTGGAGATGGGCCTGAGCTGCTTTCCAAGATTCCTTCATACCATGAGCAGTGATTCCTCTCGCCTTTATTTGAGCTGGAGCCACAGTTCCATGACAGCACGCTAGGAAATCAGGTTAAGAAAAGCAGTGAAGGGCCCAGAGAAGTCAGAAGCAACACAGGGAGAGGAGGAGTGGGCAGTGAAAGGACTGAAGCCTCTCAGGGGCCTTGCTGCCTGCTGTGGAAAGGATCAGTGGGAGGGCAGCTGCTCCCAGGAGGGGTCCGATTCCTCCACGGGCCAACAGAGCTCATGGGTGGCAGCTTGGAAAAGAAAATTTGGCTTCAGGTTTACAAAGACTTTGCCAAAATTGTTCCAAGTTGAGGTTTTTTTTCCCCCTCCTCTGGACTTGAAGTACCAGCTCCCCCTTATTTCAGTAGTATATAGGTTCTTTCCTTACAGCAGTTAGAAGTGCTGTCCAGAGGGCAATTGCACATATTTATGTACACAAACATCTGTAACTCCAACACTGCTGCATTATGGTAAATCTACTAAGAGGAAATAAATGGCAACTTTCCCTAAAACCTTTTCACTCCTTGCAGCCTTTGAAGACGCCCTGGCCGAGCACAGAAGGCTGAAGTAAGTTCCTGCCTAACTATTTTCACAGCTAAATCTGCTGTGAGTGTCATCTCCTGTATTGAGAATACAACACCTAATAAATAAAACCGCTATAATTTTCTCTCTCTCACTTTCAGGGAAGCAGCAATAGCAGAAAAGTGTAAGTAAATTAATTTCCTTCCTTCTACAAAGCCAAGTGCTGCACTGGTAAGTACAATTAAAAGGTCGTATTTGTTCATCCCCAGATCGTGCCAGAGTTGTGCAAGGTCTGCCAGATGTTGCCACCATCATGGAGGACAAGGTAAAATTGAGTAACTGTTGGTGTAACTGGCCCTTGCACAGACACAGAATAATAACTGGTGGGAAGAAAACTACTTGGTTTCCCTTCCTCTATGTTCCCAGCAGCTTTTCTGAGCTACTGCAACATCCAAAGGTGTGATGGGGTCCCCTCCACAACACCTCTCTCAGGCCCCTATATTGTTGATGGTGCTTCTGCACACGTAGGTGCTCGTTGTGGCACAAAACCTCTTTCTTTCGGATGTTAATGCTCCCTAGGTCTATTTCACAGCCAGATTTTTTTATTGTCTTCCCATTTCATAGGATTAGAGTAAGGCCTTTAAGTGGTGGATCTGATTTTCCCACCATACCAACTTGCTGGTTACATTTCTGAGTCACATTCCCTTTTACTGGTAACACAGGCAGAATAAAAATCCTGCAAAGTAATTGCTAATTCACCACGTGCCTATTTAAGTGTCACTTTACAGTGTAAGAAAGCTATAAAAAGACAGCAGCACAAATATGAGTCAGGAATCCTGATCATAGTGGATGATATCAGGAAAATGAGTGGACAGTCCTAGATTCTCACCTATTGAAAATTTAAAGGAAATTAGTTTTATTTTTCTTAATATCATCACCCAATTTCCTTGCTCGCTTAATATCTTCATAATCTATTTCTGCTGTTTGCCAACAGACCCTGTGTTTAACTTGCTGTGTATCTGGAGATCCTTACCCAGAAATCACCTGGTTCAAAAATGAGAAGGTTATTGTCTTTAAAGATCGATACAAAATGGATGTGAAGGGGACAGTTGTCACCATTACCATAGAGAAAGTCTGCAATGAAGACACAGGGAAATACAGCATCTACGTCAAGAATAAGTATGGCTCTGAAACAGGGCAGGTTACTATCAGTGTCTATAAGCACGGAGAGATACCAGCAGCAGTGGAAAAAGGGGAAATCCCAGGTGGGATGATAATGAAAAGGCCTAAATGAATTAGTCAATTATGTCTCATTGAATTTAAAAGGAATTTAAGTGCTTTGGATTGCTTTCAGCATCTCTGCCCTAAAAGTCAGGCTCGTGGCTCTGGTTTAGTAATATTTTAGTATTTTTATTTTGGTAGTTGTTAGAAAACAGCTCTCCTGTGTGTGTGCACGTGTGTGTGTGTGTCTGTGTCTGCACAGGCACGTTCGCCTCACACGGAAACTCTTCCCTAGGAAATCTGTGGGGGAAATACCAGAGAATTCACACCTGAGAACGAGGTTTCAGGGGAGTTTTTTTCTATTAAATCACCACATGTTCCTGATTGTCTTGTAGCTGACAAATGCTTGTGTGTGAGTGTTATTAAACGTATACCTTTGGTGACACCTCGACGCTGTTGTCAAGTACATCCCTCTAGACATCCACCGGCCCATGTGTGTATGGGAGGGTTGGAAAGTTCCCAAGTACCCTGCTGAATCAGGGCCTTGAAGTTGGCCCCTCTACAAACCTAAGGCATTTGGGAAGAAAACCAGACAGTGACATTTTCAGGGCTTGCTTCTTTCCAGAGGAACACATTCAGCTTCTACATAGACACTGACAGGCAGTAATACATTTACACAAGGGGGTTGAATGAACATCTACAGAGGTAGACTCACATCCTTCCATCCTACTGGACACCTAAAATATTTAGAATTAAAGAAATTTTTAGGTTTATTAGTTATTAGATTGTTCTGGATGTAGAAAAAACCGTGGCCTCTCAACTACTCTGAAGCCACATGTACATGCCCAGCTTCTCCCAGTAAAACTGTGTCAGTCAGAGATAAAAAAGTGATTGTATTCCTAATACAGCCATCCAGCTACAAGCATTTACTCAGCAAAACAGCATCAGACCCTGCTCCACAACCTAGCATAAAGTGTCCTTACAATAGCAGCATTTTTCCCAGTTATTTGAGAGACTTGTCAACGTAAATGAGCACAGCAATCCTCCACAGGCCTGCCAATCATTTGACCAAAGACATTTCAGACATTACTTAAAATTCAATGTATATCATTTCTATTATTACATTTAATAATATTAAAACCTGATTAGATAATTGTCTAGAGTCATCTTACAGTGACTGAAGAAAAGCAGGCCCTTCTGATGGCATCATTAACATTCCTCTATGGTAAACCAGATGAATCACGTCCTAGAGTAACTCCAGTGTAAACATGTACCTGTTAGAGCCATGTGTGTAACACCCCACACGTAAATACAGCCTTACTTATTACCAGGACCTTATCCTTGCTTCTCAGGTTTTATCATATATAAATGTAATTAAAATTGGCTCTGATTAATTTTCTTTAAAATTACATGGAAAAAAAAAATTGTGCATCTGTAAGAAAAAGTTCAGCATTGGTTTTCCATTTAAATAGAATTACTGACTGATACATAAAAGTTAACTTAGAAAGGTCACCCACCCCTGGGATACAGGCTCTATTTGAATTAAGCAATATAATTGCAAGACACAGTCTAACAAATGTCTTCCAAAATCAACAGTCGTGCTTGCACAGACAGGAATAGCACTTAATGAGTGAGGAATTCTTGGTGTAATTGGTGAGAAGAAAAATAATACATCCTATTTACTTCTCTCATTTTGATCTCCAAGCAATGTTCCATGTTTTATTTTTACCTTTGACCTCGATATATGCAGTGATTATTAAAAATAATAAAGTGATTTTAATACAGCTTTAGATGCACATTACTGACATCTACTGGATAAAGTCCTAACTGGCTGTCCCACTCCAACATGATTTTCCCTGTCCTCAAGCAACTGGAGGCCCACAATGTGGGAAGAGCAAGCCGTGGGTTTCATTCCCACCATTTAAGGTTCAAGTGGCCTTCGTAAAGAATATTGTGATAATTAGGAAGCTCCTGCCATAAGACAGTAATTACCTTGTAAATTACACTATTTGAACTGAAGAATTATATCCAAACCACAGAAAATATATTAAACAGAAGTTGTGAACAAAAATAAAACAAACTAATCTATGCAACACTTCAAAACAACTCTGAATAATTCCCCAAGTTCAGTAATCCACAATAAGACAACAGCCCAAAGCAGCTGGTCAAGGTAGGACTTTCTGCAAAGCAGAATGAACTAGAGGTTATGATCATTAAGAACAAATAAATGATTAATAATTGTTACTTCGCAGTTAATAATTAGCCAGTCATCTCACAAGTTGGGTTGGCCTTTCCCTCTCCATAAATAGCATCTGAACAACCAGGGAGAGCCCTCCCTTTCCTGCCAGCATCACTGCCCTAAACTGCATCTGAACATCCATCATGGCATTCAACGGAACCTGGCAGGTCTACGCTCAAGAGAACTACGAAGCCTTTCTGAAAGCTCTTGGTAAGTGTCTAGTTACTTTGGAAATGATTTGCTTGCATTGCAACACACGCTTTGCATGGCATCTTTTATTGCTGTATTTCTATGGTTCTTTCTTCTGTTTGTATGACAAGCTACCCCCTGCCAGGGAAGTCTGTTATGTCTAATCTGGAAATTAAAAGGTGCCAAAAATCATACAAATTGATGTGGAAAGGTTACAGATAACCCCCAGATCCCTACCTTGGCATTAGATGAGTCCCTCGTGGAAGAAGAACATCAAAAATCAACTTGCTTTGATTAATACGTAACTTTCTAAATAGATTTAACTAGAAACAAGGTGCCAACAGCTTATACAGATTTCCAGTGTGCTGTCAGTAGTACAGGCATTGTCTACAGCACTCCTGATTAACTTACATGACTTTAGCAATCAGTAAAGAACTGACTTAGTAGGTGCCTACGTTAATAAAAACGCACTTACAACCTTAATAAAACATTTACATTGGGGTTTTTAAATGTGTTTAAGAGACATTCAGTGGAATAAAACTCAGTTACGGTTGAAAACCGGTCTGAGAGTACGATGTCTGAAGCATCCCTTCTACTGCTAGAGGTGACACTCACCAATCATGCCACAGACACGCCGATGAGACAGTTTGAGGCTACTTGTGCTGTTGCAGCTCTGACTAGACAGATAACCCCCACCTCTAACCTCCCTGGGAACAGGGGAGGGAAACAAAGTAATATACACATTGTTTTCCTTGTGAAGAAATCATCACTTTCTGTACCACGATTGAAATGTTCTACCAGTCCAGTACCACGCTGGTACTGAAACAAACAGTACATATTCTGCCACAAGGTTAACAAATAGAGTATCAAAATGGATAGAGACTAGATGGAACAGAACAAAATGCCCGTAGAAAAGTGAGGAGTCCAAAGCAGGATTTGCCTTTTATCTTGAACATCCCTTTCTATTATTGGTTTGCATCTTTTGCACCTTTATCGGAGAGGAGAATTTGCCATTTCCTATCGACACTCTACTTAGTAACAAAATCCTTCTTTGCCTTTTTTACAGCACTGCCAGATGACCTTATCAAAATGGCCAAAGATATTAAACCTATTATCGAAATACAACAAAAAGGAGATGACTTTGTTGTGACATCAAAAACACCCAAGCAATCTGTAACTAACTCTTTCACACTTGGAAAAGAGACTGAGATTACCACTATGAACGGCCGAAAGCTAAAGGTAGAGTATATCAGGAGTGGGTGAATCTCTTTATTCATCCTCACAATTCAGGTCCTGTGTAAGAGTGAGATC
Source organism: Megaceryle maxima (assembly GCA_024605025.1). Taxonomy (NCBI): domain Eukaryota; kingdom Metazoa; phylum Chordata; class Aves; order Coraciiformes; family Cerylidae; genus Megaceryle; species Megaceryle maxima. The sequence continues at coordinate 126,482 of JANHGN010001996.1, forward strand.
TGTCAGTGCCACTCCCACTCCCACACATTCCTATCCTATCAACAGAAACAGTCCTTCTACAACTATTAAAATGCTGTGATCTCCAGTTTAAATTAGCAGCTGAGATTATGAAACAACAGCATCGTTTATTTCCTAATTGTGTCGTCCTCTGCTTCTTCTAATTGAATTCCAAAACCTCAAATGATTTGTAATCTTTAAATCTGCTTCAACAGTGCACCATGAGCATGGTAGACGGGAAGCTTGTGTGCAAATCAGAAAAATTCTCTCATGAGCAGGAAATTAAAGGAAATGAAATGGTGGAGGTAAGTGTTAGAAAACAATGGCACTTTTAAAAAGAAAAAAAAAAAAAAAAGGTGAAGGAAAAATCATTGTGTCAATTAGGTGTTAGTGTAGGTGCATACCTTAAATCCTGGCCCCCACATGACTATATTACTTGCAGAATTCCTTGCAGGGGTGTAAATCTGTAGATAGAGAACCCCAGCTAGTGGAAAATACCATTAGCATCCTCTATTATTCCTATTTTTTATGAAAACCAACAGCCTTAAAGGAGTCTCCTTTAAACATTGCTCATACATCTAATGCATCCTGCTCAACAAATCTTTTTATTAATTACTACCCCGGGGCCAGTTATAGGCAGTGAAGTGTGAAGGGCTTTAGCCGCTAAGTGTGGTTAGAAAGACTCCTCATGAATTCCTCCAGACAACCAGAGCAGCGTTTCCACCCTGAGCGTTCCCTGCAGCAACACCTCTGAAGAGACAAAGGGCTGAGTCAAACCTGAAAATTCACAATATGCTCGTTCCACGTACAGTTCTTCAAGGTTCTTTAGTTAGTTCTAAAACATTTGTTACAAAGAGCTTTTCTCTATAGGCTCGTTAGGCTTCTAAGCATCCACTTACATAAAGAGTACAAGAAGAATGGCAGCTGACTATATTAAAGTGATGTGTTTCAGACATACAGTGTCCTAAGATCATTTTGAGTATCTCAAACTACTTTTCTAACATTAATTAAGCAAAAACAGCAGGCAGAAGAACCCATGACTACTGGGGACAGTGGATTTCTGTTACCAGAAGCAGATCTTTCTGGTAGTATCCAGGATACCTCTTAAAACAGAGTGATAAAATGGGGTTGATGACATTTATTTAGATAATATTTAGGTATTTAGATGTAGATTTTCTGTCTTCAGAACTGGTGCTGTAAAAATATTTTCCTTGGTTATACACATATTTATAGGCAGGTACTGTAAATTTCTTTTCTTATGGAATAAAAGAGATTTATACATTAATTACAGAAACTTGTAGCTACTTAGCTATAAATAGATTTCCTAAAAGTCTTAATGATAAACAAGTTCTGCACGTGTGTCTTCTACAGACTATGACTGCTGGTGGAGTAACACTTATCAGAAGAAGCAAGAAAGTTTAAAGGCATCATCTTTGTGACATCTTTACATACCTCAAATAAAGTGCAGTTTCCACAAGGTGTGATCTTTCTTATCTGAAAAAAACAGTACAGAAAATAATTATCATTTCTACTCTCCTTTCACTTCCCATTAATAGAAGACTGTGGTTTCCCTGGGTACATTTACAGATCTCTTTCATACGCCAAGTGACAGAAGTGCCTCCTGGACAACCAATCCTGGGTGTTATCTGGAACATTATGATGTATCACAATAATCCTTGGGAGTGGACAAAACCTGATATAAATGCTTCTTGATTTCTTACATACTCAGTGAGCATATTCAGCTTTCATTTCTTTGTCTAATAAAAGTCTGGTCTTCTACTAGATCCCTTTCTCTATAATCTAGGCACCAAAGAACAATTAGACATTTGTTCAGCTGATCTGCACCACGTGTCTGTAACAGGAATAGAAACAGTAATATTTTAAACACTATGAAGTATTTAACACGTTACACAAACAATTCAAGTAACAGAAACGACTCTTTGAGACTGAAGTGCACAAGAGTACAATTAAAACAAAAACGAGGCACTACCAGAGCAAAGGGAAATCAACATTCTTCCAATTTGCAACGTACTCCTGGTACCTGCTTGTCACAAGTTTGTGATGCTTAAGTAAACTAGACCATTTATGTTCAGATTATGTCTCTACTGAAGAACAGAACGCTGAGGAGCCATGCCCATAACCGTTCACTGCGGGTATTACACTAGCAGGCCTATTTCCTACACTTAAGTCACTGGAGATTTGTTGGAATTGGCCTTGGGTGTAAGACCACCATGAAAAAAAAAAAATAAAAATGCCATTTAAAATCTTCCTGGAGACGTTTGATTCCAATTAAGAGTGTTGAGTCTGCACCTTCCTGTGCCAGAAGAGCAGTTTGTGAGGGAGGTGGTTGCATCTTTGTTAATAACACTTGCAGCACAACAGAAGCAACGTGGGCAGTGTATTCTTGGCCAGGGACAAGGCTGTCCTCGCGGGGAGTTTCGCTGGCGTAACAGTGCACGTATCACTGGGTTCATTTTGCTTCCCACGCAGTCCTAATGCCTAAGTCCAATTTTGCAGACAAAATTAAATTCCACGTGAGTTACACATAAATCAGAACAACAGAACAGAAATCAAGGCACTGGTAAAACTCAGGACAAAAGCTGCTTTAAGGCACCCGGATGCTAAAAACCATATAAGAGCTTGAACCGCTTTTGTTTGCAAGTTGCTGGGTAACTGCTGCCAACTACACACTGAAACACTGCAAAACAGAGCGTCGTTTTCCAGCAATAAATTCACTGAGCACTGCAAGTCTTCAATGGTCAAATGCTCAATCACTAAGTTGTAGGATACAAAAGACGAGACACTTCAGGTTTATTTCTAAACCAACAGAGAGGTCATTCATTATTCTGAGCACTACACTTCTGAAGCTTGTTACAAAAGAGTATTTGCTTTGATACGTTATGAGATAAAATGGGAATGATGTTAAAGCAAAATGCATATGCACTTGTTTGAAAAAAAACATTAAGGTCTTATATTGGTTCAACGACTACTCAAGTATTTCCCCGCTCGCTTGACATGATCTGCCTTGAAAATTCCCTTCTTCTGTACTCAAGCCCTTATCAAAGTTCAGCCTCGATACATGACACTGGTAGACAAAGGCTACAGCAGATAACAGCTTGGAGATACAACATACTAAAACCACACTAATCCGATACAGAACTTAAAACATGCTAAACCATTTTAATTTGAACACGCTAAAGCTTCTTAATTAAAAGAATACTTCACCTTATTTACATCACAACTGCGGTATTTCCAACATCTGTGCTGACCTTTTTAATCCAGTTGCAATATTCTTCTGCCATTGGAGATTTAGGTGAAAATATTCAATGCAATTCCTCACCTGAAGCAGTCAATACCTGAAGGATTTTGATCGGACTGTGAACCGTGCCCCATTGCCCAAAGTAATCCATCATTTCTGGATGACAAATCCCTTGTAGATTTGGACAGTAGCACTGGATCCACTCTTCCACACCACCAAGTGACTTTTTCTGCAAAGGACTTCGTGAGAGTGCTTACAATCCAATTGGGATCTTGTTCAAAACTGGTCATCTCCAACACAAAAAGGTCTGGAAGGGTAATCCTGGCAGCAAGTATTTGTATCCATCATCAAACTCTGCTCCTTGGTGATTCCATTGTTTTTCAGAATGTCTACAGAAAAGATTTTATTCTGCTTTGTGTCACACGCTCCCACCATAATCTCAGTCTCTAATGTGCTTTCGTGGCTTTTCAGGTTCTTTTGGTTAGTTGCATAAGCAGCTCCGTGTGTACACCACACGAGGTAACAAACTCAACCCGTTTTTAGCACACTGTACAGAATGGTGTTCAGTGTAAGTATCAAATGCAGAAAACAATGTCAGAGACCCACAGCTCTTTTCTGCAGAGCCCTGGACTCCAACCACTGATCACAGCACCAGCTTCTTTTTTTTTTTTTCCAGAAGACCATCTTGTGTAGTTGACACACACCTCCTGTGTCAGCGATCAAACTTCACTCATATCCAGCAGAAACATCAGACAATTCCGTGTGTGAAATTGCCAGGATCTGAACAGCAGCGTCCACCCACCAGAGCGTTCGCTCATATTCAGCCATTGGCAAGTGACAAAAACATGAAATTACGCCAGCGACAGACATCAGGACTGCACCAAGACTCCCTCTCCCAACCAAGTCTTTCCCTCCCATCAGCATTCTCTGAAATTTCCTGACGCCAGCAGAGACAGACACGCTGCTTTACTGAATCCTTCCTCAAACCACTTCTGACTGCTCTGATCTGCCACAGATCGGCCATTTCTCTGTCCGCGTACCTGCCGGCGAGTCACACGGCGAGGCGCTCAGAAACCATCTCTCTACCCGCCGGTTTTATTGCTCTCATCGCGCAAACGGCGTGAGCACAGAAGGGCCGGTGCTTTGCGAATAACGCTGCTCTACGACCGTCGGGCGGGAACTCCCGGGGCACAACAAGGCGCTGGGTGACGAGGCCGCAGCGATCCCTGGAGCCTGACAGCCCGACCCCGCCTCCCTTCGCTGTATTTGTCCCACCGGCCCGGGGCGAGCCACGGCGCCCAGAGGTGCTTGCGTGAGGCAGAGGCACCTTCAGCCGGCACCTCCACCCGACCTTCGCGGCGGCGGCGGCGGCCCCCATCTTGCCAGCGTGAGAGGCGCGATGCGCGCGCGCTTCCCGCTCTTTCGGCGGGAGAAGCGCGCGGCCGCCGGGGCGAGACACGGCGCAGGCGCGGGAGGCGCCGGAGGGCGGGGACGCGGACACGGACGGACACACGCGCGCGCGCGCTCCCGCTCGGGCGCTGAGTGACGGCGGGCGGGGGCGTGGCTGCGCGTGCGCCCGCTAACGGGCGGCGAGCGCGCGCGCGCACGCGCAGCGAGAGCAGGGCCGGTTTTTTGGCGCCGGCGGCCTCTTCTCCCCTCCCTTCCCGCCGTCCCCCGCCGTCTTTCCCTCCTCGCGCGGCGCTCTCGCCGGAAGCCCCGCGGGAAGTCTCGCGAGAGGCGGCGGGCGGGCGGCGGTGGCGCTGCGTGCAGCTCCCGGAGGGTCGCCTCAGCCGCTCGGCTCCCCGCAGCGCCTGGGCCCTGCCGCTCTGCTCGCTCCCTCCCCCGCGCTGCCCCCCCTCCCCCGCCTCAGCCGCCGCCATGTCCCGCTACCTGCGCCCCCCCAACACTTCGCTCTTCGTACGGAACGTGGCCGACGACACCCGGTGAGTGGGGGCGGGCGGCAGCGGCGAGCGGGGGCTGCGCAGGCTTTGGCGGGCTCGCTAGGCCGCGCGGGCGGCTGCGGCCGGCTGCGGCCGGAGGGGCGCGGGGGCCCTCTCGCAGCGATGGAAGGGGAGGGGGAGAGGCCGGCCTGCTCCCTTCTTCTCCTTTACCCTTCTCCATGCCTTGCTTTCCGCGCCCTTCTCCATTTTCCTCTCCCTCCTCGCCGTGCTGCTCTGTTTCCCTCCTCTCCACGAGGATCGGTTTCAAAACAACGTCCAGAGAGAACAAAGCTTGGCCGGAAGAGAGTGGAACTCTCGTAGCCGCTTTTGAGTTAGTCCAGCGGGAGATCGAGGCGGGATTTGCGTGCCCGCTTCAGGGATGGCCGCCCGTGCCCCTTAGCGATGCTCAGCAGCCGCTGAAGTGTTCTCTTCGGAGAGCCCGTCTGAAATAACGGCGGTTGTTAGCAGGGAGGAGAAAACAGCCGAATTTGCTGCGAATGTCCCCAAAACCCTTGGCGCGGTTGGTTCCGTTAGGATGGTAATTGCTGCCGGTTGGGGTGGAATGTTGGTGCCTTAATTGTTACGTGCCGCGGCCTCTTAGGACTCTCACTGTAGAGGGGGGGAACAATGCAGCTTCTCCCTGCCGATCCTATCGGAGCCACGTTCCGTAAGGGCTGAATACGTGCAGCAACTTGGTGAAATAACTTTTCGTAGCCCCTTGAAATAATAGACAAGTGTGTATTGCGAAGGTTCTTACTCGTTGCTGGGATATTTCCAGTAAAATGACAGATTTCTCCGTTGCTGTTCTGCGGTTTATCGCGTCCCTTTTGTTTTTGTTGTCAGCTGTGAGCCATCTATAGAGCACACTGCTGTAGGATGGGTATAGGAGTTAGAGTGCTTTTATTTTGTTCCTTATTATGGAATTTGTGGGGAAGCCCCTGTAAGGTCTGGTTGTATAGAATGCGGGTGTGAGTTTTGAGTTTTCAGACTTGCTGCCCGGGCACCTCTTGCCAAAGCGGCTCAGGAAATAACAGTAGCGTGGGCACGAGGGAATGGAATGAATTAAGAAAAGTTACTGTGATCAAAAGCATAAATAGCTTCACGGGTTTTATTTTTATAATATTTTTTTTTGCGTGCATTTTCTTTCCTTTCCCCAGTAGATTATTTTGCTGTAAGCACAGTCAAAGAGGAATGTTACTTCCAAGCTTTTGAAAATAACGTGGATCCTGTTGAGGCTTTGACCATATGCTTGTGATTAGATGGCACATTCTTCGTGATGGTTTAATTGTGCGGTCCCGATGTTGGTTGTTGCAGTTCCTTCCTGCAGTCATTTGACTGTGTGCACACTAGATTCTATCCTAATGGATGAGAGAGAGTTACTGCTATTTAGTTCTCTTTTATCCCCCATAAATGTGATATTACATTAGTATTTCACCTGTGCTCAAATGACCCAAAAATACATGTGATGATGCTGAGGTGGTTTAAGAAGCCCTCTGTTGAGGAGACAGTCATTGTTCCGGGTATAGTCACAGACGTGTTGGACAGATTTGTGCTCAGCTCTTTGGCAAAGCTGTCCTAAGGGCAGGAGTGGTTGCTCGCTCAAGTTTTGTTCTAGCTGATGTGGTTGTAAGTATTGATTATTGTAGGGAGATGAGATTGTTGTACTGTTTATTTGGATCTTACAGTTGATGTTTGCATGTTGCAAAATCATTCTGGAGAGTTACGTGAGGTACTGGAATAACAACAATTCTTAGATCCATCTTTTCACTTTCTGCCCACCTTTGCTTGTGCATCACTTCTCGCTTTACACTCCTGTTGTAGTTCTGCTGAACACTGGTTTCAAAATGCCAGGGTGTATCTTGAGCATCCCAAGTCTTAGGCATTTCAGGGAAGCCTGATGTGTTGCTTATCAAGGAACTGCTCAAATGCTTTTTTCCCAAAAAATATTTTGTTCCATTCATCCTCTACCAACTGCTTCCAAAAAGATGGGTCATCATATTGACTGTAATTTTATTATTGTTGTTGCTGTTTAATTTGGTGAATGTTTTCTAACACCTTAAATAGTGGGGGAAAAAAATATATATATATTTGTGATATTCTAGGTCTGAAGACTTGCGCCGTGAATTTGGTCGTTACGGGCCTATAGTTGATGTATACGTTCCACTTGACTTCTACACTCGTCGTCCCAGAGGATTTGCTTATGTTCAATATCCTTTCTTCAGATGGCTGATTAGTGAGGGGTGTTGAAGTTTGCAATTCAAGTTTGTGTAAGAGGTAACAAATCTAAATGAAAAAGCAGTTTACTTTTGTGTTGTATCTAATAAGTGTCTTACTTATATTGTGGTGTTTCTTTTTCTTTTTTTTTTAAGATTAACTTCTCTCAATTGCAAAGCTTTTTGCAAAGCTTAAATACAAAAGCTTGCTTATGTCACTGAAATTAATACTATGTGATTTAAATGAAAATTTATCGCTGACTCAAAATTGCCTAGCACGTTTTTATTATCACTGGTGTGTAAGTAAACTTGTGCTTAGCAAACTGTGGCTGGTATTCGTTGTTAATTTAACAAATGGAAACTGGAATCACTTGATCAAAATCAGATTGTGTAAAAAATGAGGTGAACTTCTTTCTTTAATATTGTCCCCTAATTTACTGTCCTCTGTTGTTGCCTCAGAATGTAAAGCTGTACAGTAATGGCGACCCCAAAGAGAAAGCATGAAAGAACCTTTAGAGTAGAGTTCAACAATTAAGGCAAGTAGACAAGCCAAAGACCTCTTAAGGATCAGGCTTGAAGAGAAGGGAGAGTTTGGGAAAAGAAAAAATAAAGAAAAGCTGGAAGAAGGACAAGCCATAATGGGAGACAAAGCTTCGCTTTATCCACAAAAGGGGGAAAAGGTTGTTTTTCAAAGTAAAAGATAAAGCCATCTGTCATTGTTGGCCAAGCATCTCATGACAAGTCCTTCTGACAAGCACTTAAAGAGTTAAAGGTCAAGATGAAGTTGAATGGTGGCCAAGATTAAAGGAGTCATACCTGATGTATCCTACAGAATAACAGTTTTTCTTCTGTTTGTCACGTAAGCAGTAATTTGATGAATGATTCTGGTTTAGTCCATTGACAAAACCTGTACTATTTCTCTTGTGAGTGCTACTGTAACTGTGGTCTTGAATGAAAGTGCATTCGTTCTTGGGTTGTCAAGATATCTACCTACAACACGATAGTTTTATTTTCTGCCTAGATGATGCTGATGATGAACTGAGTTGCTACGAGGAGAAAGGCAATTAATTCTTTCAGGTCCCAGAGCTGGAAGAAGGTGTGTGAATTACAGTAGCGGTCAGTCTCGTGGCTTAGTTAGTAAGGTCTGTGTTACTGAACATCCGACCTGACTGACGGCGTAGGGTTTAGCGTATGGTTCTTATCTCGGACTGTGGAAGGTCTGGGGCCATGGCCATGGCATCACATAATTTAAACTTTAAATCAGTTAGTGGAGAGGGGAAAAGAAAAATAAAACAAGCTTTATCCCAGTTCTAAAATGAATAGGCATGTGTTCACTTTGACTGCTGGTGTGCTGAACAGAATTTAAGAGCTAGGGTTTAATTTTAGTAAAGTCAGTGTAGTGGAGAGAGCTGAATGACCATTAATAAATGTATTTTGGAAAGGATACCATTTTGTTTTTTCCTTGCATAAGTACAAGTGGGAGAAGAAAAAAGTTAGAGATCACCCAGCAACTGCTTGCTGATGAGTAAGTTCATGGTCATATTAAGAGATTTTTAATTTTCTTACTGAAGTTCTCAGATAGCTGATGGTTAACTAAAGAAATCTCTATAAATTTACTAGTGTGTGTCGTAGCATGACCAAAAAAAAACCTTAAAAAAAAAAAAATAGGCAAAACAACCAATCTGTGAAATTAGAAAACAGATTTTTTAAAAAATTTTTATTATTATCTTAAATACCAA
>JANHGN010001997.1:0-21880 GCA_024605025.1 Megaceryle maxima
GGAGTGGCGTGCAAACACTCTGCTTCGTCGCTGTCCCAGAGTGGGAATATTTATTTGATTCTTTTTAGTGTACCACGGTGGAGTGTAATGGGGCACAAGCCATACATCTGTGGGGATCTACAGTACAATGACATTTTTACAGGGCCAGAGATTTGCCTTCTCCTCTCAGATGTACTCACCTGAATACACTGCTACAGCAGGGTGTTGCATTTGATAGCTCAGTGATCTGTCTGCTCCTGTGCTCTGGGTGGACAAAGGTGACTGTAAAGGGAACAGAGTTTTCCTGTGTTTCCCCTTCTTCCTGGTTTAATCACCCTTGGAAAACAATGAGTTTGTATCTCTTGATAGTGCCCTATTACACCTTGATGAAGACAGGCTCCTCTGGAAAGAGCTTGTGCTGCTTCACTGACTTAGTTGGAGTGGACAAATAGTTACGGTTCACTCTCTTTAATGACACATCTAATGAGGTGGTCTGCTGAGCCTGGCTTCTACCAAAAAACCTCATGTTCTCAGCAATTTCTGGTCAATCCAATGTAACATATATCTAATTTCTATTTGTTCACACCATTGGGCTCCTGTGCCTTTAATTTGTTGCACAATTAAATGTAGTAAGAGAGATTAACAGATAACATGCCCATTATTTTGCTCAAAAAATTCTTAAATAAAATGATTCAGTTCAAATCAGGTTCCACTGTTTTCCACTTACATCTTTGTGCATCTTTCACATGGAGGGCTGATCATCAAGTACCAATACTAACATTAGTACTGACATGCATTCATCTTGGGATCCCTTATAACCTTGTTAACAACCTGCTGGGAAGAACTCAATCACTCACAGCCTTGTTTTCTGCTCAAAAAGACTGGCAAATTCTGTGGTGTCTTGTACAACTCCTGATTTTAAGTGCTATATTTCTTCCTCATGGTGCAAAATCCTTCAGGAACTCTTAGACATTCTTTCTGTCATGATTTACACATTTACTGGAAGATGATTTGACTCTGCACAAACAGTCTCAATGAGATGAAATTATTTTAAAGACATTTATGAAATACTGGGGACAACTCTATAGATATCTTGTGATTTTTTTTGAGTGTTGCTTATCCCCACATCACTTTGGAACTAACTTTTGAGGACTAACTTACTATGTCAACAGGGTCCCTGATTAAGTCCTTCAACAACAGCAAAGGAAGGATTTGTTTTCAACCTCACAAAACCCCCCCAAACATTAGAGAAGCCATAAGCCAAGCAAACCTATCACTTGTGTAATAGCATAAATAACTCTGCAAAAAAGGCTTCATAACACAGGTGGGACAGCCAAATATTGTGACTCACAGCCCAGAATTACAAACATTGCCTGAGACTGCCCATCATACTAATGCTCTGGGAACTTTTCAGAACAGCCATCTCTGGGCTGTAGCTGTCAGGGCGCGTGCCGCCCCCCCCTCACCTGGGTGTTGGAGAGCCCCAGCCCCCCCATTTCGGGGGGCACCTGGAGCCCGAAAGCCCCCAACTCCTTCAGCCCCCGCAGCGTCTCCTCCTCCACCCGCCCCAGCTCGTCGTTCCGCGCCGGGTTATTCACCTCCTGGGGGGTGGGGGGGTCAAAACATCCCCCTCCCCCCCCGGAAACGGCCCTGGGGGGGGGCACCCCCAAACCCCCCTCTTTTCACCTCAAAGAAGCGGGTGACGGGTCCCACCAGCTCCTGCAGCGTCTGCTCCTGCTCCTCGCTCAGCGCTGCCCGCGGGGGACGCTCCTTTTAGGGGTGCCCCCCCCGCGACGGGAAAGGGGGGGGTCTCCCCGATGTGGGGAGGGGTCTCCCCGCTGCCGGGGGGGGGTCTCCTCACCTGAGGGGTAGGGAAAGACCTGCTCCGTGTTCAGCCGCCCCAGGAACATCCCCACGGCGAAGGACTTGGACTCCTGGGGGGGTGGGGGGTGAGTGGGGGGGGGGGGGCAGGGCGGCTGCTGCCCCCCCACCCTGAGAAACCAACCCACACCCCCCCCCCAACTCACCTCCAGGGCTGGGGAGGTTTTGGGGGGGGTCTCGGCCGCTGTTGCCGCCGCTCCCGCCTTGTGCAGCACGGCCTGGGGGGAGGGGGGGGGAGCACTTGCAGGCGTTAGGCGCGGCAGAGGGTCGAGGGCGGGTCTCCGCCGCCCTCCCCCGCGGGCCCTGCGCCAGCGCGGCAGCCGCAGCGCAGAGCGGGTGAGGGGCCGCAGTGCCGGCTCCGCCCGCCCGGGCAGCTCCCCGCCGCGTTGCTGCCTTCTCGGCGCGGGGCGGCAGCGGGGAGGCGGCCGGGTTCGGGCCGGCTCTGCGGGGTTCAGCTGCCCGGGGGCGGGGGGGACACCACGACTGCGCCACTATAATGTATCTTGGCTCGGCTCCGCTCGCCCCGCCGCGGCACCCGGCACGCCCAGCAGGCACCAAACCCGCCCTGGCATCTGTTTTATTGAATGTCGTTTTGCCGCTCCTCCTGCTAAACCCACAGCGAAGGGCGGCAGGCAGAGCGGGAGGCTTCCCGCTGGCGGTGGGTCCCCTGCAAGAGGGAGCTTGCTTTCGGCTTCCCCGCCGGCCCCGCCGCAGCGACCGCAGCGCTGCCCCGCGCCCTACCCAGAGCGGCAGCGGCTCCCTGGCCGACCCCGGTGCCTGTGCAGGGACCCTCCGCAGCCCCTTCGAGGGAGCCGGCACGTCAGGCCGAGGGCGGGGGCGGATGACCCGGCACTCCCCCGGGAAGGAGGGGCGGGGCTCCAGGGACGGGTGGTGCCGAGAAAGCGGTGCAAGGAATTGCGTGGCGGTGGCAAATACTTAGCGTATGCGGGAGAAATTACTAAGACACTCCATATATAATTTCTGACCCACTGCCACCTTTTAATGGTGTGTTTCACATACGTTTTAGAGGTGCATGAATTAAGCTGCAGCGTGTCCTAGGAAGGCTAGGACTTATTTTCCTTCACAGGCTGGGCCTTCTCTTGGTTGACATTAGAATGCGTTTTAAGCCCAGCCTGCCTCCAGGTCAGTGCATGTACGGGCTGTAAGAACGCCCGGGGTGCTGAGCAAAGCACTCCTTAACTGCTTCTAAATACCAGTGGGATATAACTGAGGCTTTCATCCCACTCTCGTTGGATACTTCTGCGGCCTTAGCCAGACCACTGGAAAGGTTTTGTTCTTTTCCCCCATTTGTTCTTTTCTCCATGTGTTAGAAGGGATCTTACTTTTTACCCCCTTGGAGATGAGGGAGAAAGGGAGGTGATACTGGAAAGACAGATGTTTATGCAGCACTTTGAAGACTATTATGCAGACTTTGAAGACTATTGTTGCTAGGTAAATTGACTACATTGGCACTGAAATAATACACATGCAGAGATGGGAGTTGGTCATGAATCTTTTACAATCTGCATGTGCTTTGTATATCTGCTGCATAGGCTGGGAGACTGCACAGCTTTGTTTAGTTTTCATAAGTAACTTAAGTCCAGCTTTTTCTTACTGGCTTTTGGGACACTTGTTTACACTTAGCCTTTGTCATTAGGAAATGTAACGGGCCTTATTTCTAGCAGTTGATCCCCCCTCCCCTCCTCTTGGTCACTCCTACTTCTTCCTTAGACCTAGAGCAATTTCTATTTGTGTCTATGCAATCTTAGAAAATTCATTCGTAATTAACTCATGATTAGCCTGTCTTCATCCTTATTGCTTCCAACCTCTGACCAAAACCTACGGTGAAAGATATTCAGTACCAAGATTTGTCTCACCAGAGCAGAGCCTCTCACTGATATCTGACTGATATTCAGGCTGTACAATGAAGTCCTCAAAAGTCAGAAAAAAATGGTTCCCGTGCAACCTTAATTACCCTTCCTATGCATATGTATCATGATACAGTTTTTAATTACATATTTAGGTTCTATTTTTTCCACCAGATTCTCCCTACATAGGTGATAAGATGGACAGTACTTCTTTGGTGAGCACTATTTGGTGTTTTATTTTCATTCTATTGTCATAAACCAGAACCTTGCCACAGTTCTCCCTGACCTTGAAAGCACGGGTACAATGAAGGGTTTTCTTGCATGAATATTTGCCTGGATATTTCTCTAACATAGGTGAAAAAATCTTTTGTCTAGCCTTATTCTTCACAGCAGGTTAAGTGTAGATTAGAACATGTTAGCATAGCTTGTGTTGCAGTAAGCAACTCAACCCTGCATATTTTAATGTGAAATTTAGAGAGAGCAAACTACAAACATGAGCATGGGTGATTTTGTAAACGTAGAAATGTTTTGGCTTTTTTCATAATGTTAAACAAAATTTTTGCAGAACACTCTAAATACACCATACAGATGAAAAGATTGTGTACTGAAAGCCCAGGGACAAAGAGTGAGCAGTGGTGCCTGTGCAGAGCTGTGTCGTATATCTGAAGCACGCTCCCTATTTTGTTCTTCAATTATATTTTTCTTACCTTTTCATTTCCCTCTCTAACACTCGAGTTCCAAAGCAGTCAAATGCTGTTCTGTTTCTATTAGCATCTTTCAGTTTCTGAAATTATGCTTTTTTATTGGTCATAGCCTATCTAAAGATCATCTTGTTAAAGCTTGGTAGTGGCGTGATAAGCCAGCTGCAAACAATGCCCCTACTAGTGATTTCAGTTGCTGCTCAGTTCCACACGCACGTTGGAACGGCGCAGCTTTAGCGCTCGCCTGGTTTCACGCACCGGCAGGGCTGCACAGGCTGTTCCTTCCAGCAGTGTTCAGGATCACCCTGGGGAAGCCAAATAATGGTTTTACGGTATCGGTGGATTTTTTTTTTCCCTGGAAATCTGTGAACAGTGGCTTAATGCTGACACAGGGATTGTACATAATGAGATCTCACTCAGCACTCTTGTCCGTGACACGTGAGCTACAAGCTGCGCAAGGCCGTATGATGGGAGTGACTTGGTTGTATCTAGACTCTGTCCTGTGCTGCAAATACATAAACCACCTGGCGGATGAGGTGATAGAGAGCAGCCCTGCAGAGAAGAACCTGGGGGTTCTGGTGCACAAGAAGCTGGACATGAGCTAGCAAAGTGCATTTGCAGCCCAGAAGGCCAATCACATCTTAGGCTGCATCAAAAGAAGTGTGGCCAGCAGATCAAGAGAGGTTCTGCTCTGGTGAGACAAGTCTTGGTACTGTGTCCAGTTCTGGAGCCCTCACCACAGGAAGGACATGAGCCTGATGGAGCGGGGCCAGAGGAGGGCCACGAAAATGATCAGAGGGCTGGAGCATCTCTCCTGTGAGGACAGGTGGAGGAAGTTGGGGTTGTTCAGCCTGGAGAAGAGAAGGCTCTGGGGAGACCTTATAGCAGCCGCCAGTACCTGAAGGGGGCCTACAGGAAAGCTGGGGAGGGGCTGTTTACAAGGTCTTGTGGCAATAGGACGATGAGCAATGGTTTTGAACTAGAGCAGGGTAGATTCAGATTGGACGTTAGGAAGAAGTTCTTTACTATGAGGATGGTGGAACGCTGGAACAGGTTGCCCAGGGAAGTGGTGGAGGCTCCACCCCTGGAGACATTCAAGGTCAGGCTTGATGAGGCTCTGAGTAGCCTGGTCTAGTTGAGGATGTCCCTGTTCAGTGCAGGGAGGTTGGACTACATGACCTTTGGAGTTGCCATCCAACCTGGGTCATTCTATGATCCTGTGATTCTAAAATAGGACTTCTAGGGGAAAATGGGACAAATTGAGGCAGAAACCAATTGAGTGATTTTGAATGATGACGGCATGTTCATGAGACCATGAGAACTGTTGTGTGGGATTAGACCAAGGACCCATGTGTCTGGTAGCCTATAAATTGTATATCCTCCCCTTCCAAGGCCCCACCAGATAACTGGATTTTCTGGTCAGTGGTGTTGTTGTCTTGGGTGAACCTGTCAGCAGCAGCCTGAAGGGGAATCCTGGTGCCTGTGGGCCTATTTCTGTTTTATCATCCTGACCCATCTCCAGGCAGGCCACCACGGGGCTGCCTCCCTGCAACCTCCTTGCATACGTGCATAGTGCTCACAGAAGTGCTGTTAGAGACGCTCAGCTTGATACCCCCCTGCCAATCCCTGTTTCCTACATTTGTAATCCATTGACTCTCCCCTGCTGTCTTGTTTCCACTTCCATATTCTCTTGCATTTGGTTTACCAAGTTACCAAGACCTATTATGTTTATCTAGGGCATACTAAGTCCTAGAATCATAGGGTTCTTCACTCTTTAAAGTAAAAAATAATGGAGGGAAGAATGTCAAATCCAATTCTCCTTTTAAAAAGGTAGGAGACAAGTAGATGATGCAGAAGTGGTTAGATGAGGCTTCTGGAGGACGACACCACCCACTGCACCTCAGAGGTTCACAATGACGTTTTCTTAGAAAAACAAAAGTGCCAGTGTCCAGCAGATCTAAATCACAAGTCCTTCCAAGAGCAGGAGGCCCAGGGTGAGAGTGTCCTCCCAGTATCCTATTGAAATGAGGTATATGCTGGCATCTTTCTGATACAGCTTCCTGACTGTGGTTTTCCAAGCAGCAAAATGCCTTGTGTAACAAGAAATCAACAACAGAATTGTGCTGCAAAGTGCCTAATTCACTTGGCTTTGTCTCCCCTACTGTTTGCAGTAAGAAAGTACAGGACCAATTTACCTTTTGCTGGTTTTGCCCTTCTTTAGACTGACTAAATTTCTTGTGACTGTTGGCTGGTTATCATCTGTTTAATCATGGCTTTTATCTCACACCCCCTGGAGAAGACCAGCAGACTATTTGATGCTCCAAGTGTATTCTAGACCTTTTTTCTCTATGTATTCAGGCATATAGAATCATAGAATCATAGAATCATCAGGGTTGGAAGGGACCTTAAAGATCATCTCGTTCCAGCACCCCTGCCAATGACAAGGACACCTCCCACTAGAGCAGGCTCCTCAGAGCCCCATCCAGCCTGCTCTTAAAAACCTCCCAGGATGGGACCTCCACCACCTCTCTGGGCAACCTGCTCCAGTGTCTCACCGCCCTCATGGTGAAGAAGTTCTTCCTAATTTCTAACCTGAATTGACCTCTCTCTAGTTTTGATCTATTCCCTCCAGTCCTACCATTGCCTGACAGCCTAAAAAGTCCCTCCCCAGCTTTCTTGTAGGCCCCCTTAAGATACTGGAACGCCGCAATAAGGTTTCCCTGGAGCCTTCTCTTTTCCAGACTGAACAATCCCAACTCTCTCAGTCTGTCCTCATAGGAGAGGTGCTCCTATGCTCCATAGCTACGTGCGTTTTAGGACAGTAAGTGCTGTATTATTGCTGGCTCTTAAACAAGGATCCACTTCTTGGTATCAGGCTCATCATCTATGCTTTTTGCAACTAAAATTTATTTTTACTTACTTGGTGGTTTATCACAGTAAAGACAACAGCTGAGGATAAAGTAAAAATATGCTGAGGACAGATAAAGAGACTTTGAAGATGTTAGTTGCATTTGGGTGAAATTCACACTTAGAGGGAAACAGTAGCAGAAAACCACTTGGAAAATTAAGTCTAGGACAAATTTTTTTCTTCCTAGTCTTGCTCTTAGCCCTGTAAAAAGTTTACAGGAAATTTCATTTAGCAACTGCTTTTGCTCACAAATTTGCCAGTCTTCGTTATCTTCATCTGACATTTTCAATGTCATATGCCTATTGACTTTTGTTTGTGTTTGAAAAAAAGTCAGCTCAGATCTCTTAGCTGGTTTTGAGGGGAATTTTTATGCTATATGACAATGTTTTGCTCATTCCTGGTGATCTTTTCTTGGAAATGCAGCAGCATGCCCTATTCTGTAATAGAAAATTGAAATCTGGCAGGTAATTGTTTTGGTAGCAGGGAGGTGGACTGTCTTTTCACTGTAAAAATCCACTTAAACTTGGCAACATT
The DNA here is from genome assembly GCA_024605025.1 of Megaceryle maxima. Classification (NCBI taxonomy): domain Eukaryota; kingdom Metazoa; phylum Chordata; class Aves; order Coraciiformes; family Cerylidae; genus Megaceryle; species Megaceryle maxima. The sequence goes on from JANHGN010001997.1 coordinate 7,872, forward strand.
TTAATGCTTTAGAAAAAAAATTGTGTTTTTACTGCTTTTGGAGACACTTGCTAAAATCTTAACAGTTAAAATCTCAGAAGTTTCCTTCCTCACTAAGCATGCTTTTTCTTCTTCCTTTTCTCTCTTTTTGTTGTTGTTGTTGGTTTTTGTTGTTGTTGAACAGTGTCTGTCTCATCTTCTGGGACCAAGATCTGGTCAGGGAAATAGGAAATGGGATGGACTAAATGCTAATTATGCAGAGCACAAAGACAGAATAACAACTGGAGTAATGAGGGAAAGCTGGTACTGGCTGGACAAAGGAACTGCAGTGAAGAAGCCTTTGGGAGCATGGGTAATTAGGGTCACAGAAGCAGACTAGGGAGTAGGGTTGTGAAACAGGGCCTGGCATTTATTTGCTGAAGAGATGAAGGACAAGGGTTTGTGGCATAATGTAGGGAGGCAGTTGCTTGGCAACCTTAATTCGGTCCCTGAATGATACATGCGTGATCACGTTGTTTTTATGCAGGATTTCTGGCTCAAGTGCTGCTCAGGATTGACCTGCTCTAGGGATGTACTAGGGCTGTGCAGGAGAGACAAGCGATGCCTGCCTGACTCCTGCCTCATTTGTAGCTTGAGCTGGGAAGTCATTGATGAATGAAGCAAGGGAGGGTGAGGGATGGCCACGTGACTGAAATAATGCACTGTTGCACTGGACTTTTCTTACCTAGTGCTAATACAGCCACTTAAACTACTTCTATGATCTCTCTATATGGAGCTTCTAATAGTCTAATAGCTTCTAATTATCTCATTTTTAATGACCACTTTTAGAGTCCTAAATCCAATTTGCTCAGCAGTCACACCTGCGACTGATGCCACAACCTCTGCGTTTGAAATATGGATAAATAGTTTAAAATTACATCTGTGATGCCTCAGGACATCTAAGATCAGTGAATGCCTCTGTCTCTAATTTTGCTGTGCCTCCACACCCTCTGTTTTAGACAGCAGTACTACCTTTTTTTTGGCCAGTGTGGATTTTTGTGAAGCTAATTTGCGTTTGTGCAGCACTCAGCTACTGAAGTGATGAGCACCATTGAGAAGCCCTGGAGAAAATTAATAATTCTACCATCATAACACAACTGCATAGTGGGCAGGAAGGAAAGTATGGGCCACACAGTGAGTTATGAGGTGAAAGCAAAATATTGATTAGCTGTTTGGGGAATGAAGCAGTGGTCCTATACAAAAAGAGTGACTAAAGACTGTGTCAAAATAGCTAGGTACAAGACATTATTTCCACCCTTGTACAGGAGAGATTTCCATGATGAGGGATTAGACAGTGTACTGGTGCCCCGTGTGCTTCTTTCTGTCACTAGGGCAGGGTTGTTTGCTTGGGTAGGATGGAGTTTCAGGTTTGTGATGAGTACTTTAATGGCTATACCCCTATTTTAAACGCGTAGGGTTGATGTGTGCCCTTTATGCCTCAAGTACAAGATGATGGAGTTTTTGGAGGTTCTTGTCTTTTGTGGGAATTTGGTCCACACTGTGTCCCATGTAATCTCAGCTTCTGAGTAGATGGTTGGGTACCCTCAGGGTAGATAGCTAATTGGTGCCATGGAAGATAGTGGCAATGCATTAAAAGCTTGTGCCTGGCTGGAGGTTAGATAAACATCTTTAATGCTGCTGTTTGCACGGAAGAAGGCTTTATAGTAAGAGTTCCTGCAGGTAAGGAGCTACTGGCTTATTAACTCACAACAAAAGTTGTTTACAGAGAATACAGAATTGTTTCCTTTTGTACTGACCTTTCATTTGGATTACTGGTGGACACAAAGTGGTTTTTGGTAGGGTCTGCTTGTAGGTTCTGTAGTATGGGGCTCAGTAGAAATCTACTTTTTGGATCGCATAAAATTTCTCCCCGTGTTTGTTGATTTAGCTCTGAACTTGCAAAAGCTGACATACCACCCGAGCCCCAGCTCTGTGACATGGGTGACATGGGTGTTGCTGACTGGCATATGTCTGCTCTGTCCCCTTCTGCTTTTTCTTGTTTTGATATTTCTATGAAGCTCTGCAGTGCCTGTATGGTGCAGTCCCATCTCCTGCCCCTTCAGTTGTTGTCCTCTAGCATAATGAAAACAGACCTTTGTGTTTGCCACCTGGAGAAGCTAGTAAAAAACCAGTGCTACCAGCAGCCTATACTAGTTATGCTTTTTGCTTTGCATAGCTGTTTCTTTTTTTCATGTCTGCATTTTGTATGTAAGCATTATGTCCAGAAGGAATGAATCTTTTCCAGTAAATCTTCACACAGAGAAGTAAAAGGGAGTCTTATTAAACCACAGAACTTGAAAAGACTGTGAGCTATTATTCATAGGAGCTAATTCAACAGCCAATTGAAGCAGTAACTCACTTTTATCTTTTCTAGGGATGAAAAATTCCTGTCTGACTTCTGATTTCTTCTTCAGTCAAATGCTGGTAGATTCAAGTCAAGGGCTCTAATGTTAGCCAGAAAATTAAAAAAAACCCAAAGAAACAAAAAAGCAAAAGCTGCCTGCCTTTGTTGATGGCTCCATGGTATGTAACCATTGTGATAACCAAACATGGAAAATCATATTAGATTAAAACTTCCAGTTCAGCAGCCAAATGGGACTGTCTAGGAGTGCATTTTCATACTGGTTTTTAAACTTAAATTCAAGCTGTTTGAAAGCTCTTTGCAGTGTGGGCTTGGAGTGGACTACTATATTCCTTTAGAGAAGCTGGCAGATAGAATAACATGGATGGTAAACTACAGATTACAGCTTCAGCTTCACTCAACACACAAAAGCTGTTTTTATCTGAAGGGTGAAAAGGAGAGATGATTGAGGGCAGTTCCTGGGGAACAAATGAAGCTGTAAACTGAAGAGTGAAGCACTCTCTTTCTAGGGAAGATTCAAGTAGGCATCTACATTGGCAGATGAATATGTATGTCCTGCTGTTGCTAGCCACAGCTGTGTTCCATGGATTTCTATAGGATACCAGCTTCCAAAGGCTTGTAGCTTTTAGAATGATGTCAATTTTAGAATGAAATATTTATTTACCCCAAATTTCAGGACTCAGAATCCCATATTTATATATACTGCTAACCCAAAACCTTTTGCTGTCCTTGGTATTCTAACATATCTCTAAAGTATAAGTAACATTTTAGTGCTGACCAAAGCTCACAAAAACAAAAGAACTAAGGCTATAAACTCATCTTCTTTTGAGGCTGTTCCACTAAAATACTGCAGTGTATATACAACATGAGATTCTGCAGTATGAGGAGGGTGCTACAGATGTAACAATATGAATTTCAGGGTGACATCTTTGAGCTCTTGGATTTCTAGATTGACTGGTTAGGCAAGGAACAAATTGCATTCTTTCATGATTTTCTGAAATTGCTTGTTAGACGCCTGGTTAGCAGTGAAATTCTGGCAAAAGGAATCATTGAGCCAGAAAACTTTGATCTCCTTTAGCTGCAGTCCTTGCTACACTGACCTTTCTACCTTTGCGGACAGACGGAACAGAACAGTAATTCATAAAGGCCTTTTCCTCCATTTATTGAACAAACATGCAGTTATTCTTCTGCTTTAACAACTGTTTGGCAAAATGACTCTTATTTTCCTAAAACTTTACTAGAAAGGTATCTAGTCTTCACTTGGAAGCACTGAGAGATGAAAAGGTCCACTAATCTTCATGAAAAATGACTAGTTTTTAATTTTAATTTCTCTGATTTCTGAGTCCATCTTCTGGTTTTCTTTGTGTCTTTTCTTGTTTTAATTTCTAGTCTCTTCTAAGTCCTTTTCCTGAAAAAACAAGATTATCTGTCCCCTGAAGTTTCTTGCTTTAAGGAGTTATCCTAGGTCTGAGCTTTATGGCTCTTCTTATTCCATTTCTGTCCTTTTTTAACATCTTAAAAAAAAAAAAAAAAGTCGACAGGAACATTTTCTTCTAAAATAATCTTATAAACAGGCAAAAACTGCCTCTCTGCTTTTGCTCATTTATTTTCTTTTCACACATTAAAAAACTGTCTTAAGTTTTCTTGCTGTAATGTAGAAGCTTAAGAGTTCACGCCATTTCTCCACTGAGACTTTACAGATCCCTTTCAGATTCTCCCTCCCAGGCTATTGTTGTCTCTTATGTTAGACTGTCTATTTCTGGGTCTATACCTTTGTACTGGAACATATTAAAAGGCAAATCTGTATTATTTGTTAAATATAACAAATTTCTTTTCCTGTGGCACAGGTTCCAGTGTGTTGCAGTGACCACCTCCATCTTCATCACGATAGTAATCTCTTAAAGTTAACGGATAAAAGAAACAAACCAAGTGTTCTTTTACATCTCATTTTTAATGATGTGGTTTCATCAAGTGTCAGATCCTGCAATTTGTGTGTCTCATGAGTAGCTTCATATTCATGTGTAGGTAAATGTAACCATAAGGTATCTGAAGTTGATGGGAAACACTCCCTGACTTCACTGGGACAAGCTGTCGGCTCCTCAGGAGGCCACGACATGAGCATGAAAATATTTGAATGTGGACATGTTTGCAAAGAACTGGGGCATAGTGTCATCCTGCTAACTGCCACGTTTAATTCAGTGACCATTTTCATTAATTAGATCTGTTGAAGGTGTCAGTAACTGCTCCAATCAATAGAGTGTCATCAGTTCGTACATTTGTAAGTCTGGAAAGGGCTGTTACTTTCTCTGAGTCATTCTGCAAATAATGATATAAGAATTCACAAATTTTATTGGTATTTTCATGTCTACTAGCATCAGTTTAGTAGTCCCACTTAGATTACTGACAATCACTGCTTCACATCTGATTTAAAGTAGATCCTCTATTGGGAACCTGTCTGGAAAGCACCTCTTTGAATAAGGACACTGTGATTGCCATTGTTATTTTGGTCTCTCTGCTTAATCAGCCTTTATACATTGATATAGGGCATTTCCAAAACTCAAAACATCAAACTAGTTCAAGTTGAACTGTACTTTACAGAATTCTGTTATATGAGTATAACGAGTCTCTATCCCTCATTAGCTTTTTCATTATATTGCTCAAGTTGTAATTACTAAGACTAAGTAACTACAAATTATTATTATTTTTTTTTAAATAGGATTACTAGGTGTTACATGGATCAATGAAGTATTCCTGTATTGCCAAAACAGTTTTGATTCCAATCATTGGGTTTTACTTGCAGTTCTTCCTCTGGTAATAGATTTTACAATGGAAAGAAATTAAATTGTCTGAAAGGATGATAAGAATCCTGAGCAGCAAAAGGAATGCAGCATCCATCGCTTCTGAAAAAAACCATGTATCTCTGCTGCTAAAAAGGAATCATCTTGAAAGTAAATAAGGTGCATTTTGGAGAGCTCAGATTTTCAGTTGAATAATGCACTTAAATTGATGTAATTAAACGTCAGTTATGGCAGCCCTAATTCTAAAGTGAGAATTAAAAAAAAATAAAAAAAAAATAAAAGTTTGCAAAATTCAGTGGGTTTGAACTAACATAGTACAACCCATGTCTTTGTTTATCTCAGTACTCATCTATCTCAGCCGTGTATCAGTACAATAGTTTTCCCTATGTCTGTGGTGGTTCTAGGGGCTAAGAATTTACTTTGAATAGCCCCTGGAGAAGAAAGGGCTCTAGCATAAAATTTTTAACATTAAGGTGGCATAGTTGTTTGAAAATCTCAGTTGTGGTGAAGAATGGAATTGCTGTGACAGTAATACAGCAAGCATTGTTTTCCTTCTCCTGTTGTGTCAGTGTTAACAAGATACTGTTCCAGTTTTATAGATGTGGAAACTGAGGTTGGGTGGTAACGTGACTTTTGAAAGGCCTCACCTTGAGAGTCAGCATGTTTTACTAAGAAATTTGTTTTCTTTACTCAGGATGATCAACTGAACCTTTGTATAGCAAAAAATCCTTTCCTATAGTAACTGTCAGTCTTCTACTATGATTTTATTTTATCCAAAGGACCCCAGTTTGCTTGTTCCAGTCGATGGTAGGATGTCCATTAATAAAGAGATTCCTGATAGGAATGTGGAAATGTCCTAATTCTCTGCACAGACATGGAATATTGTACCCAGTTCATATTAATTTTCCTACAAACTGTTCAAAGATTTGAGAGAGCAAGGGAAAGAACTACCAAAATGATTCATGAGCTGTAAGAATACCTCATGAGAAATAAAGAAATTGGCATGTTAGTGAATTGAAAACAAGACTGAGAGGTGACCTCATTAAAACGCGTGAGCATATTCACAATAAGGAAATTCTGAGTACTACAGAAGCAATGGCTGGAAGCTGTCACCAGCCAAATTCACATTTGAAATTCTGTGCCCGTTTTTAACAGAAGGAGGGATTAATCACTGAAATACCTGATGAAGGGAAGAGATGGATTCCCCATCTCTCATTTCCAAATTAAGGCAGGATGTCATGCTGGAAGATGTATTTAAGTCAAAGAGAAAGTTATTGAGCTCAGTACAAAGGTAAGGGCCTGTAATAAGATTAGGGGATCACAAGTGGCACTTCTGGATTTCAGCACTGTGACCCCACGGGATCACGGCTCTGCCAAGGGTTGGGTCAGCAGCTGGTCTTTTTTGTGTGGGTCATAAATTGCACCACTTGTAAAATGCAGGCTGCCCAGCCCCTACACTGTTACTACTCAGGTGTGTGGAGTACGCACTAGAAGAATTTATTTGTGATAATCCTGGCAAGATTAACCAGACAGTTCATTGATCAGATAGAAGCTACTGAAGACTGTTGACTTTAACATACCTTGGATCAGGTGACACAATTTTGGCTATTAACACAGTGTAAAAACTTCCATACCAACTGAAATCAAACGTCCATGTAGCTGCCTGACTTGTTTCTGATTGCAGCTAGGATGCTGACGCTGTAAGAAAAGAACATGTGTCGAGGGTTGTAGCACAGTTCAGGTCAAAAGGCACCTCAGGAGGTCTCTGGTCCAACCTGCTGCCCACGTCAAGGCCAGACTCTGAGGAGAGACTGGGTTTCTCAGAGCTTCCCAGCTTGTGGCAATCCCTGGTCCAGAGGCTTGTTGAGCAGTGCCTGGAATGCTGTGTTCAGAGTCCTGTCCCCTGAGTTTGTCTAGGGCTGTTTATGTGTTGACTGCCCGAAGATCCAGTGATAACAAGTTCCACGATTTAATAGTATGCTGGACAAAAAGCCCCACTTCACTTTACCTTAAACATGCTCTTTACTCACAGCTTATCTTGTAAGAAATAACGAATAATCATTTTCCTTCTCCCTGGCCCACATGGAGATTAGCATAGTCCCCTTCTTTTACCCTGGTAATAAAATGCAAATATATCTTTGTGCTCTTCTCACTTTAATATGCGAGATTAAAATGTGATGTTGGTGACATTAAAAATAATGGAGCAAACACACGTTGTACCTAAAGGTCTGAACTATAATGAGTTTTGGCTTCACTCTGTAAAAAATCTTCTACAAAGGAGAGCCTATTCAAGACTGAATAAGCGGTGGAAAATCAATTTTCCATGGCTGCTTTGGCCTTGTGCAAAAGCTTAGTGGTTTTTATAGTGAACCAAGACTTTTGTTTTATGATTTGTTCTGCTTATAAATTGTGAGGATTGAGCTACTCATTTACAAAGGACAAACAAATCTTGTGTGACAGTTTAATGACCTAATTAATATCTTAAATCATAAGTTTTATTGTCTTTTGTTGCATTTGTGGGATTTCGAACATTACCACCTGAGCAGGAACATGTAGTAAAATGTATCATGAATTCATCAAATGTCAGAACCCGTGGCACAGCTTAAAACTAGGATTTTTACAATGAAATATTATTTGAGTAATTGTCACCTAGTAAAACTGCAGCCCAGAGGAGGCTAATGGAAAACTACATTTCAGCATCGCTCTGGAGGACTGCTCCCACCGCACTGATTAGGACAATTAGCACTTGCTTTGTCAGGACAAGGTTGGATTCGATTTCTTGGAATAATGGTCCGATCCTGTTACGCACACTCATGTGCCATAAATCCTCTGCACGTGCAGGAGCTGAAGCTTTGTACACCATGGCCAAGCTTGGGTTCAGTGGCACAGAGAGCGAAGGCCTGAGCAGAGAGCGTGTGTTATTTGCTTAGCAGGAGTGAAGCTGCGTCTCTGTGCTCTGCAGAAGAACCCGAACGCGCACGCAGCCCCAGCAGGACGCTGTCAGCGAGCACTAACAGGCAGCAGGGGCCACGAGGAGGAGGGACCTGGCTGCACTTCATTCACTTCACTTGATCAGCACAGTTGCCAGCTCTCAGGACTTGATTTGATCCCCAGTAGGTAACAACTTCCTTGACCAAGGCTTGCAGAACTCGTCTCTGAAGAATTTTGGCTTAGAGGGATTTTGGCAACAGCATCCCAAAAATCTAGCTGCTGAAATCCTAAGGTGGACACTCGGCTTAGCTTTCACAGGTATCCTGTCTTTGTTTCCCTCATCTTACTGAACTGGAAACAATTGTCACACTCAGCAGCCCCGCTGGTTTCTCAGCAGAGTTTTTTAACTCTAGTTTTTTGACTCCCTGAATGACATCATTAGAAAGTCAGACATGGTCAAGAAAGTCTTATGGTTCTGACCAGCTGCAGGTCGCAGACATATTTCCATAGGTTTACTCCAATTGCTCTACTCTTTATTGGGATAAGTATAGGATTTATACCAAAGATGATGCTTTTACAGTGGTATTTTAGGTGAGAGCATTCTGACCCCGATGTTGTGAAGTACTCAGAGTGGGTTCTGAAACAGAAAGCTTGCCTAACATCGGCTCTTAGTGCTAACATCAGTCACCTTTCCTGAAAGCTTCACTCAGGTTTAGGATGCTCTGGGGTTCATGCCTGAAGGTCTTTGCTTCAAAGAAAACCCGAATGTAATCCAGGGCTTCCCCCTGGGTAGTGCTTTGAAATTTGGAGGTCATTTGAAACCTCCTGCAGATACTTTGGAAATTCTGTCGAGTGTAAGCAATGGGAGTGACACACGTTCAAGTGATAGAGCTGGGAGCCATCCGGGATCCTCGGAACGTTGGGTGGGGGGTATTGCACCTTTCAGAAGAGCAAAGACCAGTCTGTGGTTTGGAAAATAAGGCATTCAGGTTCCAGTCCCGCTCCCACTACTGCAATGGGGCTTTGATTCACTCTGTAATGCGGCCCAGAGCAACATTTGTGCATGAGTGAGAAAGGGAAATAGAGGATAAAAAAATACTGTTTAAGGCTGAAACTGTCTGCATTTAGACTTTTATAACCCTAGACCTCTGTTGCATCATTCTTTTTTTTGTGGGATAAAACTAGACTGCATCTTCACGTGCACAGATGAATTTATCAGTGAAGGAAAACACAAATATTTGGTTCAGTTAGTGTTTTGCCTCAGATGGTTTTGAATTTAGGATGGCAGACCGTGATTTGTGTTTAAAGAATCATTTCCCCGGTTTCCTCCCCGGCGTTGTCGGTGGATGTGTTTATCCCACTCACACAGCAGTGATTGCTGTAGTGCTGGCAGAGACCGCAGTAGCAATTGTGAGCCTGTTACCATGGCGTGCCCTGCTTCAGCTACCAGAGTAATAAGCACAATTCAAGGCAACTATTATGTAAATGTCCTTGAGGAAACATCAAGCGGTGAAAACATCAACAGCTGGAAGGGTAGGACCCACTTATAAAAGAAAGAAGGTCAATTAATCCATTGAGCTCCCTAAGGAGGATGAAAAATGACTTCAGGGTAGTTTAACATGAGGAACCAAAGTTTGAAAATGGGACCGTCATTTTAGCAGACCCAGCTGTAAAAAAAAAAGTAGAAACTGGAAGTTGAAAGAAGATGATTTCAGCCTTTAAGTACGGTTTACATTTTTAATCCTGGAGGTTTCTGATAATCTCAGTTATTTCTCAAAGGTTGTGATGGTTTTACCATCACTGGCATTTTTACAAGTCAATGTTTTCTTAGAGATATGTTCTTATCCAAACAGAAATGAATTCAGGAAACATTGATAGTTCTGGAAAAGACAGTGTTACTTTATCCCAGTCATCTCGGCTTGCTTGGCAATTGCTGAATCACTCACGGTTTTTGACTCCCAAAGCACAAGGACATTATGAGCATTGACTTGTACATGGTTGCTCTAAGCCCTGCCATCACATGGGCATGGATACTTCCCTTGGATAAAACCAGTCACACAGAGAAGGGCATTTCTATGTGCTGCTTGGATCCACAGGAATTAGTGTTTGCTGTGTAGCATTTTCTTGTGCCAGGGCTCTCTCTCTTCCTTTGCAGCTTTTTGGCTGCCCACCAATGGCACCTGGCTCTGATGTCACCGAAGCCTCAAGTCAGGTGGCAAGGGGAGAAGGAGAGCAAGATGATCCCAGTTTGTGATGGGAGACCTCTTTCTCTTTGTGCTGCTGGGACAAGGAGGGACAACATGCTGCAGCCTGCAGCTCCCCACCACACGTCTCTACATGGTGCATCTGGGACTGTGATTTGGATAGCCCAGTGCTCAGACTGGGAGATGAAGGCCTGATATCCTCTTACCTCCTCTCTTCCACCTTGACCAGTCCGTGCCTATGAGTGTTCTATATTATTGCTTCAATTTGCCAGAAACTGTTGTGCTGTTCTGTGTTGCGCAGTCTGCAGCAGAACTGTGTCTTTCAAGATACTGGGATACATATAAAAATAACTATAATAATTTCTAGCACATAATCTGAATCTACTTAAGTGAGCATTTGGCGAGTGCTGATGAAGCACAGTATGTGTCCTGTCTAGGAGACAAAGCTGCAACAGGGTGCATCAAAATGCCCCTTTTGGAAGGATCCAAAGGACTATTTCTTCATTTTTTTTTTTAGTTTAAAAGCAGGAGGAAAAGCCGTGATCTGTCATCTCTGTTCAGATTTGGAGAGGAATAACTTAGAAATCCTAAGAGTCCTTGAATTATTATAGCTATGTATATATATTTTTTTTTTTTTTGCAAGGCTTATGCTAATAAAAATTTATTATTATATTCCAGGTTACACTGCAAGCTCTAGCAAAGAGCTGGGCATTTGTTTATTTAAATACATTTATTTGGCATGCTGAAAAGACCGCACTTAACAATTTTTACTTTCAATATAGAATCATTAAATCTTCCAGATAGCTATGAAGAAAATCTTTCTGCACAGTGAGGATGGGAAACACTCGAACAGTTACCTAGGAAATTTGGTGAGTTGCCATCCTTGGAGACACTTGAAACTTTCTTGGGCACAGCCTTGAGCAACCTCATTAAACTGGAAGCTGGCCCTGCTCTGGGAGGTCTGCCTAGGTGACCTAAATTCCTTCCAACCTGAATTCCTGGAGGATTCTTTAAGAAACATGTAGAACAGAGATATTCTTCTTGTGGAGTTAACAGAATTCTGACTAGGTTTCCCGCTAATAACTCTGCTGTGGCATTAATTAATTGATTAATTGTTTATGTATTATTATTTATTGATTTATTATTATTTATTTACTATTTATTTATGCATCATGGAGTGTATTAGAAAAGAAAAGCCCTACAGACACTTCTGTTGTTTTCCACCATACAGTTTTGCAAGAAGTAATCTTAGGAACCTCAAGAAAAAGAACTTCTCCCTGGTGACCACAACCCTGGCACAGCATACCATCCATGTACGTCCGTACTGGGATGCACTGGGAGAGGACCACATGACTCTGTACCGTGCTGGTGTGTATCCCTACTCACTGGCTAGGGATTGCCACCCAGCCAAAGCATCTGCTGCTTTGTTTTGCTCAGCTATATCCTTCAATTCCTAGTGACTAGTAAGCATTCTGGTTACTAAAGTGCAATGTTACCTACCAAATGTAGGGGCGTGCAGTATCTCCACATACAGGAGAAAGGGTAAGATTTCAATGCCCATGTGTTAGACCTTCTGCTAAAAAGATAACATAATAATAGTGATGGAATATCCAGCCTATTTAAATTAGTGACAGCAATGAGAGATGTGCATTAGTCCGCAATTGACTTGATGGTACCCAGCAGAATATTCTTGCCTTCCAAGTTCTCTTTCGTCTGACATGATTGCTTTTCCTTTCTGCTCTTCCCAGACTTGCTGGGTTTAGAATTAGTCCCATTAGTCTATTATTTTCCTTTTCAGCAATGACAGCCTCTTTAAAACGGGGCCCTTTTATAGAGATTTTAAAGGCTTTCTGTGGCTTTCACTCAAGTCTGACAATTACTAGGCCATCAGTAAATTAGCCTTGTTGCTCTTCAAGTCATTGTGCCATTCTCAGGATCTTGCCTTCCCTCCAAGGTCTTTCAGGAATGATTTCTCTTACTCTCTTCTCCCCCGAGACCCCCGCCAAAACCCCTTCATCCATCCCTGAGTATTCCTCATTGTTGTAAAGATGGTTATCTTTACATTTCTGCTTGAGGGTCAGAAGGCTCTGCAGATGGGTCTGGACAGATTGAATTGATGGGCCAAGGCCAATTGTATGAGGTTTAACAAGGCCAAGTTCCAGGTCCTGCATTTTGGTCACCACAGCCCCTGGCAGTGCTCCAGGCTTGGTGAGGAGTGGCTGGAAAGTGGACAGCAGAAAAGGACCAGGGGGTGCTGCTGGACACGCGGCTGAAGATGACCAGCAGTGTGCCCAGGTGGCCAAGAAGGCCAATGGCATCCTGGCCTGGGTCAGAAATGGTGTGGCCAGCAGAAGAAGGGAAGTGATCGTAGCACTGGTGAGGCTACACCTCACGTGGGATGGTGAGGTGATGTGGTATTTTGTGGGTGTTTTTTTGGGTTGATGGTTGGACTCGGTGATCTTAGAGGTCTTCTCCAACTGTGACAATTCTGTGATTTATCCCATGGACTGATAAATAGACATGCAGTAGAAGTAAATGAGCATCCCAGAGTACAACCCTGAGGTAGTTTTTCTATATCAGTAAATGGGGAGTATGGTTTACCAGAAAATCTTGAATGTCTTTCTCCAGAACTATTAATAACAAAGCAGAAGCTTTATCTGGGGTGAAAATCTTTAACTTTAGAGTAGTTTAATTTTCTATTTTAAAACCAGTAACTCTTGCTAGTGCTGATGGGCTGTGGGATATTTTTCATGTCATTTGTTCATTTTTCCTGATGGAGCAAGAGATGGCAGATAACAAAAATAATCTTCTTTATCATACCCAATATGAAATTTTCCAACAAACCTATCAGATGCGATTGCATTTAGTAGAAAATTCTTCCTTAGCGTTTCTAGGGAACCAATTTTCTGTTCTATGGGGGACAATACACAATGCTTTAATTTTTCTACTGAAATAAAATTATTGTATCAATTAAAGCAAAGGTGAGCTTAGACAGTTTATTTGGAAAGTTTGGTTGGTTCAGTAGCATTTGATTTTGTAGGAGATAAGTGCCTGTGAAGTGAGGGAAGAGAGGTTTCTTTTCCTGCCGATTGCAGTAACATTTTTCTGGTTTATTAGTTCTGACTGAGGATGGTGACCTTTCGTTAAAGTATAGTGTGATAGGCCATTATCTTTTAAACCTGTAAGGCATTTCTATGCCTTCTCTGCAGACTTCTTCTGATTCAGAAGAATTTGTACTGAACCATCCTGTAAAGTCCAATTTTGTGCCAGTACAAGGTGCATCTTGTAACCATCGGTGCGTGCCTGGAACATTGCCTCAGCAGGAGCATATTTTTGATTTAGGCATGTGCTGGAGAAGCACTCCTGTTTGGAGGGACAAAACGTTTCATTACTGACATCCCATGCATCAGATCTGCGCGCACTCCAGAGTCACTTTGCTTAATCAACTAATTATGTTGCCAGCTGCAGCCTAAACTACCACCCTCCTTGGGTCACATTAGAAAGCAGAGGGACATTGTTAGGAATTCCTTCATGTTTCTGAGACCATGTCCTGGTTTGAGTTAGAACAGAACTAATTCTGTTCAGTCACTTTACTTTACAGCTCAGTCTCTTCTAAGTGACTGCCCTTTCTGAAGAGAGGGGCAGATTTTCAGACAGTGTCTGCTTCTGGCAGTGACAGCGCTCGATGATCAGAGC
>JANHGN010001998.1:7628-24262 GCA_024605025.1 Megaceryle maxima
AAGAAATTCTTCACTGAGAGAGTGGTTAGGCACTGGAACAGGCTGCCCAGGGAGGTAGTGGAGTCACCATCCCTGAAGGTGTTTTAAAAAACGAGTAGACATAGCACTTGAGGCTGTGGTCTAATGGACAGATAGATGTTAGGATGATGGTTGAACCTGATGATCCTAGAGGTCCTTTCCAACCCTAATGATTCTATGATTCTATATTTAAAGGGAAATAAAATTAAATTTGTGGTATATTATGCTTTAATTTGCTTGTTTGCAAAACTGCATTACTGGTTAATTCACGGTAGATTTCCCAGCCGCCACGATGAATGAACAACGCTGTACTGTACAATTATGACAAACTCTGTTAAGGTTTGTATTCAGCTGTTGTTACTTGTATGGCCCCAGTGGTTTGAATTCCATTTGTGCTGTGAGGAAACTGCAAAACAAGCTGTGCATTTTTATGCTGATGAAAATGCTGAAAATAGATGGTGATAGCTTTTTAAAAGGGGGGAAAAAAAAAAAGGAAAGCAGAATATTCCATCTTTTCAACATAATTCACAGGAAACTATTGTAATAAAACAGATTTATCCTTAATATGTAACAATTAAAGTAATATTTCACATATGGAAAAGGAGGGTGCTGCTTCTTTTTACTGAGTAACTTTATACTTACTATATAACTTTATAGTCTTTAATTTGCTTATTCAGCTGAAGTGCTTCTGTCCACTCATGGTTTCTGACCTCATTCCAGGTGAGTGCTGGGTGTAACAACCAGTGTATGAAGCGATGAGGTTCATCATGCAGACTTCTGCTCTGGCTCTGCTGAACTACTCAACACCCAGATGGGTCTGGCTGCGTTTCTGTGCCTGATCACTAGGCACCTAGATACTGTAGGTCTGGTGACACAGTTGTCTTCTTGGGATGTGAGCCATTGTCTCATAGGAGTTCATAGTAATGCTCAGCAAAAGAGCCACAGGGCTTGTTGGAGCTCAGTATGGTGCTTTAGGACTGAAAATAAAATGGGACACCTTTTAACTCTGAACAGAGCAAGAGTGCCCTGTTCTTCTCTATATATTAGGGCTGGCTTAGCTGGGCCATACATTGCTCTGCTCTTTGTGTATGAACTCCTGAACTTATTTTTCCACAAATCAGGCTGCCTTGCAGCTCCTGTAGGCTTCATATGCGTGGATACATTTCAGTGGAATGTTTTAGATTGCTTTTTAGTATCTGCTGTATAAACTTTATCCATGACACCTTTTGATTTAAACATTTTTTGTATCTGTGCTTTTGGCAAAGTTTAAGGATAAAAATGAAGTCATTTGGGCTCTAAAGTTAAAAGCCATGGAAGCAGGATCTGAATACTTTCAAGTTCCAGGTGTAAAAAGCAGTTGCTATTCATAATTGTCGCTCTGTCTTTTATCTCAGTTAATAAGGTTTGGCTTGGGTTAGTCTGACCTTGTAAAATGATCTATTTAGGGCAGTTGTATTAAGCCAGGGTCAATTATTAATATTTAAATCCTACAGTATACAGTTTTCTCCAATTAATTCATTTTTTCACAAGATTTTTTCCTGGAGAGGACACAGCAGGCTAGCTGATTAAAAGTCAATATACTTTTTATAGTGCAAAAAGAAAATATTCTGCTGATTGAGGTGGGGGGTAAACGCTTTGGTTTATATAAATACCAGTAGAGCTGTATTCATAGCACCAGTAAGGATCCGTTTTAGAACGGTATTAACTTACTAAAGCTTAAAATGAAAAATTGTTTCTAGTTTGCCTTTTTAAAAAGATTGATTGTGAGAAATGCCATTTTTTTTCCTCTTGATTTGCAGGGTTCTTTCTTTACTTGCTTCTTGAACCTCATACATAAGTCTACATAGCTGAGACAGATGTAGGCTACCCGAGTTAGAGCAGTAAGGAAAGAGTAGTTCAGAGCTTCTCCAGCATTCTTGTTACTTAGTTATGGAGTGGGGATTATATGTGTGCATGCTTCATTGTGATCTGCTGGTGATTCTCCTGTGGCTGGGGCCCTTCGGAGCATCTCTGCAGATTGTGTGTCAGCATCATCACTGGCACTGTGGAAGAAACAGGACCAAGCAAGCAGCAGTGGCACCCAGTGATACCACTGGTGAAAGAAATGTATGTCAAACCATCCTCTATGTGATGCAGTAGAAAGTATGCAGTCTGCAGGTCAGTACTGAGGAGCTGTGAACCAGAGGAAGTATTGCATTTTGGATTAAAGAAACCTAAAAAATCCCCAACCAACCAAAACCAGCCAACCAAAACAGACAAAAAACCAAACCAACCAACCAAACCAAAACCTAAACCAAAAAGCCCAAAATCAAACAAAAAATAAAATCAACAGAATATTGAGATCCAGACCATTTGTGAGCATCAAGAATTTATGATGTAGATTGGGGGAGGGAGAGGAAGGGAAAGCAGGTGTTGGGTTTTGTTTATCTAATTTTTTTAAGATAATAAGCATTTAATTGTTGTTTCCTGGCCAGGTTCTGTCCGAGAGAGTTAGACCCAGTAATCCTAAAACAGTTTGTAATTTCAGATGAATGTGGTAATCATTTGCTGTCATAGACTGCTACTGCACACTGTTAAGCAGATGCTCCATTTCATCCCATAGGTGAATGCACTTCAGTGATGCATAAATTGATTTTTAAAATATGGAAAGAAGGAAAGACAATGTGCACACATGATTAGCTCTGAAAGTCACAAAGCTGTTGTTCACTGCGTGGCTGAAGGAATGAGCTAAAAGAATCTCTTAGATCTGGTCTGAGTCCCAGCTCGTGCACAATCCAGTGCTTTGTTGCGGTCTGTCATTTCTGCAGCGCCTGAAGCCTCTTGGCAGTGAAAGCAAATCTGGGAGTGTGGGCTGTGAGTCTGCTGCTGAATCTGTGTTGTAGGACAAACTGAGATTTGTGGTGTTTGTTAAGGAAGGGCAAACTCATGGGAGATGCAAGTCCTAAAGGAACAAAAAGCAGAATCTAGTAGATAGCTGCCAAAAAGGAAAGGTGAGGACACAGCATATCCCAAGCTTAAATGTGTTTCAGTTTAAGAAGGATAAATCATAACATTTGTCCATGCTAGTGCTGATTTGTGCAGAGGAATTCAGTTAAAAACAGTTAAGAAACAAAACATAATAATCCTGCTAGATTTAATTGTTATAAATACTTTTGAAAACTTAACTAGGATTTAACTTCTGTTCACAAAGAATGGCATAATCCTGTGCAAAAAAAAGAACTCTGATACTTCAAAGATTTATAGCATGCATATCATCTTAAAGCTATACTCTTTCTGCTCGGAGTGTTTACAAATGATTAAAAGACTTGTTCTCTTTACTCCTCAGTATCCACATATATGAAAGAGCTTGATAAAACTGGTCAGCCTATTAGAGCACAGTCATTCATAAATAGTCTTTGTTACTGTTTTTGACAGCAATTGCTGGAACAAAATACATAAAATGCTAATAATAATAATGGTAGTTAAAATAATACCTCTTTATTTATATTTTTATTATTCTGTTGAAGAATACAAAGAACATTCAGCAGATATTTAATTTCTTGCTTTATCTCATTAAACAGGCAGTCCCAAAACAAATGACTTTCAGATTAGTTTTACCAAAGCTATTTATCTAATTATGGCTTTCACTGCACTTGAATGAATGGCTGCAGATCAATAGGTCTCTTAGGTTGCCAGGACGTGCATTAAAACTGGTGAGTCTCCAAGCTGAATAGCAGGAGTGATCTCTCTCGGTTTTTTTTCGGCTGAGATGTCTGTCCTCAGTTTGTACAGTGTATGGATAAACTGAGAATGTATCTGAAGCCCTGCTCAAAATGTCCCATTTTTGAGTTGATCATTTGCAATTCAGTGTCACAATTCATGTCCACATTATATTGATAGAGCTTTTATTTAAAAAAACCTGAACCAATTATTTGAGGAAGCTAGTGTACATAACAAGCATCTTGTAGGGGGTCAAGATGATAGATCCTATATTCATAAGTTTTAAGGTTAATCTAACAGGTAATAGTTTTAGCCACAAATAAAAAGTTTCTTGTGCTTTCAAGTGCATAGGCAAATGTTGTACTGTCTGCCTTCCACATTGGGCTATTTTCTGATTTCAAATAACCAGAGATACCTTACACTTTGATGATTGGCAGCTGTTGCCATTAACCATTCTAGTTAC
Organism: Megaceryle maxima; assembly: GCA_024605025.1. Taxonomy (NCBI): domain Eukaryota; kingdom Metazoa; phylum Chordata; class Aves; order Coraciiformes; family Cerylidae; genus Megaceryle; species Megaceryle maxima. Next base: position 11,809 of record JANHGN010001998.1, read on the forward strand.
AGCTTTTCATGTTATGCATATACAAATCCAACCTTTTATTGAATCTGGCTAGTATTTTGGCTTCAGACTCATCTTGGAACTCTTATTTACAGAGCTTGTGTGTGGAGTTTGGTGATAATGACTTTATAGGGGAAGTAAAAGTATGCTTTGTTTTATTCTATTCTTAATGAAAGCATTTCTTTTTGATCAGTTTTGAATATCCCACCTTTAATTCCAGTGACCCTGCTGTTGTTCTTATGAGGGAGGAAACTTCCAACTTCTGTATAGTTAGTTTTTTATGTATTCTTTTTTACAGCTGTTTTTTAAAGCAAGCAATCTCAGTCTCTCTAGATGACTCTTTCCATGCTGTAATCATTTTTGTGACCTTGTTTTGAACTCTATCTGGTTCTGCAATGTCCCTTTGAACTTCTGATGGCTTGTGCTGAATGTAATATTCTAGATGATGCTGCAGCACCGATTTATATAGATCAAGCAATTTCCCCCTCTCTCTATCATGTAAACTTTTCATCCTAACAGTTTGCTCTCTTCTTAGAGTTCCTAGTGGCACAGATCAGTTCTTCACTGAAATGTCTTCACAGCCATTCAGGTTGCTTTCTTCAAGTTGATAAAGTTAATTTAAATCCATATAAAGCTGTATTTTTTCCTTCCATGGGCATTACTTTGCATTTGATGTGAATAAATACAATTTTAAATGGCGTTATCTACTCACCTATCTTGACGAACTTGTTTATAAACTACTGATTGTGACTAACCAAAACCCTATAAGCAAAATGTGCTTATCTTGATGTTGACAGACAAATATATTTTCTTCAATAGCATTTGGCCTAGGATGTAACACTGGGAAATCTTTGTATTTTCCTTTTTTTTTAATGAAAACAGATTGTTTAATCCTGTTCTTGTCTTTCATTACTTTTCTGTTGCTTGATGAACTACAACATTTTGTATCTCCAGGAAAACTGCTTTAGCTTTTTTTGAGGAGTTTTGTGTATTTTCTGTGTACTATCAATGTTGGTGGTACAAGAGTAGAGTACGGAAGAATGTCACATTACAGACAGTTGTTCTCTAATCTTGTTAAAGCTTTTCATTAAAAAAAAAAAAAAGAGACACACCAAATGTCTCTATAGTGGACTTTTGGCATGTAAGCACAAAGTGTAGCTAACAGAGTAACACTGCTATTAAATCGAAGTTGTGGTTTTATTAAAAACAATGCAAGCTTATGCTTTTTGAGAATCCATTTATTGTGTCTGTAGAAAAGGACCTACTTCAGTTGCTTATTAATAGCAAAACATGTTACAGTAAAATTTATGGCAGGATGATGGGAACACATATGGAAACATGTTCTTACATTCTATAAATAAATATAAATCTAAAGAAGCTATCTAGAGAAAATAATTTCTTTATAAACGTGAGTTAAAAACTGTGCTGTCACTGAAGAGCTAATGGTAAATTTTGTGAGACTTCCAAAACTAGAAACCTGATTTTAATTTTTTTTTTTAATTTGAGTTCAGCAAGAAAACAGACTGAATCTTCATCCCTTGCTTTAGCAGTTCTTGCTGTTATCTGACTTCTAGAAACAAAGCTAAATACTAAGAATCTGTGAGTCATCTTCTTTCCAGCCTGAGCCAACTCCAGTTTCAGTATGTGTATGTTTGTTTCTTGATATTGTGACTTTTTCCCTCCTAAGTTAGTCATTGTTATCTCTTGGCACAAGTGGAAAAGTAAAAAAATGTCAACAAGCATGAGGCATGCTGAAAACAGGCAAACAAACCTCGTGTGTAATCTTCCAAACCCCAGAGCGTTCCTGTTTCCATTACTTTGTTGTTCATGAACCCATCTGATCTTTTGATCATATCCTGGTGGAGGGAGCAGGGAGGTGAATTCTAAGGCAAGGTTTTACTGACTGGGAATGGTGTTTCAGAGGCCCCCTCCAGTTAACTTCTGCTGGTGTGTCCCAGTGCCCACAACAGGCATTATGGCATTGCATAGAGAAAAGACAGCAAATGGATTAGAGGTGAAAAAACTTCTGTTAATATTTTAGTAAGCTTTGCTTTTTGAAGAAATCTCTGTGTGTGTTATCTATGTACCAGAAAGGTCCTGAAACTCTGTTTAATTTTGCTACCATTATTTTTGAATATTATTTTTAGAAAGTGACCACAGATATATTATCCCATAGGCTTAGGCCAGCTTAGGTGAAAGTGGTGAAAGCCATGCAGTGTGTGGTGGTGGTTCCACTGTGGCAAGGAACAGTTTGAAGTCATCTCTAAAAAAACTGGAATGGGAAAGCATGGGACAATAAGCAAGTTGAATGGGGTGAGAATCAACTGGTTCTTGAAGACAGTGTACTTCAAAATGAAGGTCTCTTAAAGTAAGTGGTGATTCACTATCAATTTGCTGTAGTGCCGAGTTTAACCCATGTCTCAGGTGTGCTTGCTGCAGAATGAGCTATGGAGCTGGATTGGTTTTGGGGACTGTCATGGTGAAGGGTCTGGAAGAGTCTGCACAGGCATTACCTTCTTTTGTAGGGCATCCAGGCTGGACTAGGCTTCTTCGGTGAATTGATGAGGTCAGGCTAAGCATCACAGCACACTGGTAGGATGCCAGTGACATCTTGCTTTTTATGTTTACATAAACACAGGTAGAGCATCTGTGCTAGTCTCTGACAGATCAGTCTTCAAGGGGGGGGGGAATACTACAGTATATGAATCTTTTGGACCATTTTGCTTCCTTTCAGGATAAATTCTTTAGCAAATTAGCATCTTCCAGGGCCACATTGCTTGAACCAGCTTTTAAAAACAACAATTCCCTATCTCTCTCCCCCCTCCTCCTGCTTTGTGTAGGTCAGAAAACATTTGCTAATTTAAAATTATATTTATTACTGACTTTTAAACTGACTTTTAAATTTGAGTGGGCTGGTAACCAGGATACAGTGGGTAAGTGGAAGGAGAGTAACAGCTTGTTGAAGTGATCGATGTTGTAAGTATTGGCTGTGATGCAGAAAAGAGGTAGTAAGTTAATTCTATTTGCCCCTGGACCTGAAAAAATGTTTTCAGTCTTTAGCTCTGATCTTTTTATTTCCATGGGACAAAGCACCCCTTCAAAGATCTTGGGGTGAAGACTCAATCAGATGAAGCAAAAGAAAGTGGCTCAGTTCTGAAGTGCTGCTTTGCATGGACATGTAAAGGAGAATCCTGGAAGAGCCCAGGACAGGGATGTGTGTGGTAGGGCAAGGAGGATGTGGCTCCAAATAGCACATGGAATTCATGAGCTGCTGCTTAGTCTGGTGGTCAGAAGCTCCTCAAATGTCCTTTTTCCTAGCACTGGCTGCCAGGCCTGACTGTTCTTGGGTGGTGGAAACGTGACCCTGTAGAGAGGCAGTGATGTGCGAGTCCTTTCCTCTGATTGTACTATGGCACCAGCAGACTGTTCTGCTGGGTCTTTGAGGTTGCTTTCTTCAGGATACACCCAGCTATACTTTGGCTGTGAGTAATGCAGAGGCTATTCTACTTTTCTTTATATGCCCCGGTTCACACAATTGATAAGCATGTTTATGGTCACATTGTGTCCTGCTTTTCTCTGACGTGTTCTAATGATTATTTCTTTAAAAATAGTTACAGTGCTACCACTGCTTTCTTTAGTGAGGGATGAGGTGCTCTTCCTCATTGCTACTTCAGCCTCTGCAGGTGCAGGCTGTGGTTACTGCCTCATGTACAAACAGCCTTAAAAAGGTCATCCACAACTGTCAAGACAAAACACTTCTGCTTTAAAACAAAAGCTTATAACTAGTTGAGTAGGAAGGCTGCTTAATAGAGTTTCAGTGGACTGAGACAACTACAGCTAAACCCTTAGCATAACCTTCTGATACAATATTTTCTGGACTATCCCCGTATGTAGTGGACTTTTGGCCTGTTCCGTGGTGAGATAAGTAATGTCCAAATAGCTCCTCTGGAGGAGTAATCTTTCTTATAGCACCTGATGTGCAGAGATCTTACTGAAAGCATAGAGAATTCAATCTCTTTGTCAAGAGGCACATCTTATATAGGCATGTATGTTCAACTTCATAACATACAATTCACCTCAGATCCCTGTGCTGTTATAATGCCACGGAGTTCTTTTTTTTCTACTGCACAGACTTTTTTCATGCTAATTTGCACTGCAGCACATATGCCTTTGAATATGGGAATAAGATTGACTAGGATACAGACATCATATGGTGGGACTTCTGTTAGGATGCAAAACTAGATAATAGTTGCAAATGCAATTAAAGGTAAATTAATTCAGTTAATTTAATCAGATGTAAAACTAGAAAAATCTTCTAACCCTTTGACTCTCAAATTGTGAAATTTTTCTTTTTTTTTCTGTTTAAGGAATAGTACCTTTCTTGTAAAGGAAAAGAAACACCTGCCTTTCTAATTGTTTAAAGGCCTCTTAATGTATATAAGGGAAACAAAAGGATAGTAACTTTATGCTTTAAATACCAAGTCTAGTTTTGCTGGAGGATTGTGGTTTGTTGTTGTTGTGGGGTTTTTTTTTGTGTTTTTGTTTGTTTGTTTTGTTTTTATTTTCTTTTTTTTTTTTTTTTTCTGAGGACTGGGAAATTACCACATTTAATGACCTACTGTGGAACAAGAGACTGATGTAGGACAAATTGAAGGAAAATCTGTTTGTTTACTTACTTAGGCTATCTAAAAGAGTTTTTTTCATATATATTTTATCCACAAAAGGTTCAGTGCAACACAGTTTAATATTTCCTTTTTTCTATGAATCACAGAGGGTGTTAATCTCACAAGAGTAGCATGTCAAATTTTGTGGCTTTTTGTTTAAACTGAGTTTGGTTAAACATCTGTACTCTAAGCCTGAGGAGATGTGTGGGGATCACCTGTGCAGGTCTTGTCTTCTCTTATCCATGCTCTCTTGAAAATAAATGAATGCAGAGAAGCCTTATAAGGACCAGTTCTATTCATGACATTTTCAAATGTCTCTTAGATCAAGGTCCTACCCTTCAAAGCTGTCGATCAAAATAAGAAGAATCCATGGTACTATCTGGAAAATCTCAAGAGATAAAGAAACCCTGAGCTCTTACACAGAGGCATCAGCAGTAGGACAGAGGACTTGTAGACTTAATTGAGTTTAGAGTAAATTTACAGCATGTAAATTCAGAATAATGCAGCATAGACAGGATGTGCCATACCCGTGTGCTTTAGTAATATTGAATATGTGTAAACAGTTGTTATATGAATAAGGAATTAAAAGAAAGATCTATGTCAGAAGAAAGGCAGGTATTTGTAATTACACGTAAAACACTATCAGTAAGGAAGTCTGCCTCTTTAGGGTGGAAGTCTTGCCTTAGTTCAAAGACTGTGTTCTTGAACCTATGTTCATAAAAGAGGTGCCTATCTAAAGATGCCTGAACTGTTTCTGTGACCTTATGGGTGTTCTGAGCATGTATTTTGCTTTCTTAATAGCTTAATCTGTGTAAGATATGTAATTAATATTATATGGTTATGATCTTATTGGTACTAAGTAAAACTTGTATCTCTTAGGTACTTGGCACTTGAATTGTTTTTCAATGTCCGAAAATTTCCAAGACTCATCTGTCTCTTGCATCTATGATATTTTCTGATCCTATAGCTTCTCTGTCTAGTGAAAGCTAAATTTACATAAGCTGCTTTTAGTGGTTGTTTGTATATGCTAAACTCATGATCATGATCTAATCCTTCTCCACATTTAATGGTTATTGCACACTGCTTCCCATGTTACTCTGTGTGCTAAGTAATGAGGATTGAATGACAGCTATGCAGTGGTTTCTGGCACACTGGCAGAGACTTTTGAACTGCATTGTTTTTTAAGTCCCTCCCCATCTCGGAAGTAATAAACCTCCCTCTGCAGATGTAGTGTACTTGAGTTTTCATTTGTTCCTGCTTCAACAGCCAGACTAAAGATTTCCAAGCACAAAAAAGATGTTATCAGATTTAGTGTGATCCCATTCTGCAGACTGAAGGTGCCAGTAGCAGGGTTCCAAGTAGCACTGAGGAGTTCCTGGATCTACTTTGTCAAGGAATTGCTTGTGTGATCCAAGGGAACTGGTTTTGCTTCTTTCCTTGCATATTGAGTGCTTTTTAAGCTCTCTGTACAGTGAGGCTATGACTGCTTCATGAAAGTAAAATAACTAAACTTTAATACTTTTTCTACAAAAAAAGTAAATTACAGCCGTTCTTCTGGAAGTGGTTAAGAACTCCCACTATCCAGTCCATAGCTGGTTGGCACTGGCTTGTGCCAAGAGCTACTGTCAGTGAAATTAATATTGCTCCCCAGAGGTCATGTAACGGGGCACTGCCAATACAAACAATGGCGCTGCAGATTTGCAAGCTGCTAAGGCTGTAACACAAACTTCTTCAACCAGAGCTTGTTCACCCAGGGTGAAGGCTGCTCTTGCTCTCTGAAAACCTCAGAAGCAAGAAAAACAAAAGTTGGCAGTTTTATTTGTGATTTGTTGTGGTTTAAATGTCCTATAGGTTTTTGATTTTAGAGTGGGACTACCCTAGTTACATGGCAGAGAACTTGGTTGCTTCTGGCCTTTCACTGATAGCTGGTCCTTACCAGTAGGTCTCAAAGTGCTTTGAAGAGCACAGTGGTCATGTTTGTTCCCATTGCATAAGAGTGGAAATGACTTGCTGAAGGCTGCGACCACACCAGGCTTAGAAATAAAACTGAAATATGTTGAACACTCAGGTGCTTTGTCCAGTAGGTCGGCTGGTCTCTGCAAAATCAGAAAATCAGATTCTCAGAAACAGAGAATTTCAGTGTCTTGTACCTGAAAGGAATAACTGTGCTGTACTTCTAGGAATAAGGTTTTGGAAATTATCAGGTGACCTACCTTCTGTTTAGGTAGTGGTAAAAGTGGAGCTCTCCAAGAACAGGTATGTTAAAGAACAGGAAGATTAAAAACATTCCTTTACACACTTGTAAAGCAATTCATGGACTATTTCTGTGCAGCTCAAGTGGGGTGAGGGGAAGAGGTTGACAGAAATTTAGGCATTTTTCAAACAGTAAACTAAACTGTTCACAGCTGTGAATAGTTGTTCACAAACAACAAAGCAACAAAAGTGTTAAAACAAATTGTTCACAGCTGATTTACTGAATGTTTGCTAATATTTGAAATTTTGTTTCTGCTTCTGCATTCAACGAAGTAGGTGCAGCAATACTGGATATTTTTTCCCTTCTGATGCTTGTTATAATTCTTGTGGCAGAGGTGAGCATCCTTGCAGCAGGATCATGGGAGCAGTTAACAAGAAAGCTCCTGAGGCTGTACTTGTGAAAATCAAGTACCTAACCATGCTGATTTTGCCTGACACCAGTGAGGGAGCATTTAAGCTCACATCTATGTGGTGGTTGGTATTGACATGTGAGCTGAAGCACTTGTTTAATTGATTGTCTACATTAAAATTTCTATTATATTTAATCTCTGACAAAGGTGGGTTTCTGAAAGCTGAGTTCTGGCACCAGTATTATCTGCTGTAATGTTGACAGCAGAGTTGACTGGCTCCTTAGCACTGAGACTGGGCACACTGGGTAATGTGATGGGGAGAAGTTTTGATGAAATTAACATGAATAGATGTGATTTTAAGAGCCTTTTTTTTAACACAGGGTGCCTCTAAAAAAGTGTTTCTGGTAGCTCCACAGACATTCTCTTTCATGCCTGATGCAACTGATCAGAGGAGCAGAATTTAGTTGTGTCTGGGAGTGATGGAGCAGGAGAGAATTACAGAATAATTTGGGCTTGAAGGGGACCTCCTGGAGGTTGCCTGATCCAGCTCCTGGTCCAATCAGGGCTAACTTCAACTGCCAGAGCAGTTGTGTAGGGCCTTGTCTGGTCAAGTAATGAAAATTCCAGGAAGGAGATGGCACAACCTGGGTATTCGTTCTCGTGCTTGACACACAATTTCTTTGTGAAACTTCTTTTCATTAATGCATGCTGGTGACTCAGGCTGCCTAGCTTGCAGAATGTCTTTGCCAAGATGATGTGCCATCCAGCTTTTTTTTTTTAATAATTGGAAATGTGTCATGAGAAGGTGTTTTGCTGGAAACACAAGAAATGTGCCAACAGAAGTACTTTGAAAAGCTTTTAAGTATGCAGACAGTCTGCATTTTCCTACTCCTGATGTCTCTTTTTACTGTTTTGTTGATGTCTTCATTTAGATCTATCTGAAAAGAAATGGTAACCTGTCACTAGGAACACCTTTTTAATTATAGTGTGAAATATCCAGTGCACGTTCATTTGAAAGCTCAAAAAATTGTATTTATTTAATAATAACTTGCATGATTAGAAATAATAATTGTTACATAAAATTTTAATAATCACCCAAAAAGCCCACCCAACTGCTCTTGTGTGCTACCCTCCAGATCAAGACTAAACCAGATGCTGATGGCCAGGAACACAATGGCAGATTACAAAGACCATGTACTGTTTTTATTAGGTGCTGAGCATTGCAAACATTATGGATATTTTCAACTCATATGCTAATATAATGTTTTTATAAGAAAGAGAAGTGAAAATGTGTTGAAGATCTGTTTCTATGTTGTAAACTGTGGCTGTAGCCCATGCAGTCTACAATTGCTCTATGGAGTTAAATGAGATGGGATGAAGTTCCCCATTACTGATGTCTTGGAATTTTGTCTTGTCATTTTTTTGTGGGCATAATTAACTTCCTTTTTATGTTGACAGAGCAGAGACACGGAGTATTTATTAGGCATGTTTTATGCCATCATTCCTTAGATAGTTTTAACTCAGCATAAACAAGTGCTTCCTCTGAGCACAGCTGCCCCTTCCTGCCTCCCTCTGCATCCCACTGCTTTTGCCTTTGCCCCTGCTGCCCAGCTGGATAGCGATGATGTTTGTGTGGCTCCCAGTGACCTGGCAGAGGGAAATCATCTTGATTCAAATGAATCGTTATTTAACAAGCCAGTTCAAAGCTATCAGTCCTTCAGCTTGGTTCAGGACATGGCTTCACAGACACATGTGGAGTGGAAGAGTGATGGAGATGGGAAGGTGAAGCAAGAGGTGGAGGGATGACGTGACCTGCTTATCAGCAGCCTCCTTTTAATGTTAATTTAATCTGATCATGGAAATGTATCGTTATCAGGAGAGTGGTCATTCCTTTCTTTTTAAGGAACATAAAGTTTCTGTAAGGCAGGCATCCTCCTCTGCCAGTTCACCACTCCTTCCTTTCTCTCAAGATGAGTTGGCTTCCATGTCAGGATTGCTGCAGCTTTATTTCAGGCACAGGATAACAACAGAGGAGGTTTGTTTGGGCCTGTCTTGGTGCCTTCCTGAAGCTGAATTCGTCCAGGGCTTTTCTCCCATGGTAGGACTGGGGAAGAGTGAGGAGGGCAACCAGCCAGTCCTGCCATATTGTCTAGCAGGTCAATGGAGGTGATTCTCCCCCTCTACTCTGCTCTCATGAGACCTCACTTGGAGTACTGTGTCCAGCTCTGGGGCCCCCAACAGAGACATGGACCTACTCAAGTGGGTCCAGAGAAGGGCCACGAAAATGATCAGAGGGCTGGAACACCTCCCCTGTGAGGACAAGCTGAGAGGGTTGGGGTTGTTCAGCCTGGAGAAGAGAAGGCTCCAGGGAGACCTTACTGCACCATTTCAGTATTTGAAGAGGGCCTACAAGAAAAATGGGGAGGAACTCTGTATCAGGAAGTGTAGTGATGGGATGAGGGGTACTGGCTTTAAACTGAAAGAGGGTAGATTTAGATCAGGTAATAATAAGAAATTCTTTATTGTGAGGGTGGTGAAGCACTGGAACAGGTTGTCCAGAGAAGTTGTGGATGTCTCATCCCTGGAAGTGTTTAAGGGCAGGCTGGATGGGGTTTTGAGCAACCTGATCTAGTGGGAGATGTCCCTTCCCATGGCATGGGGATTGGAACTAGATAATCTTTAAGGTGTCATCCAACCCAAACCATTCCATGATTCTGTGATATTCTTTTCTCTTCTTAAATTATTTTGGGTAAAGGAAAGGACTTTGCAAACAAAATTTGCTCTTGCACACTAAATTACACTTCCAAGGTGTGGAGATTAAGTAAAAAAAAAAAAAGTTTGATTTGAAACATAAACCTATTCAGCCATATTTAATTTGGTAGGTAATGGAAGACACAGAAATGTTTGTCAACACATTGCTTTCCTCACTGTTGTCATTCAAGTCTTTAAACCTAAAGAGCACTGCTGTCTTCATAAAGAGCAGCCGTTTTCTTTGCAGATCCCTTTCTGATTTGGGAGAGATAAGAATGAACCATGAGTTGTGAAGTCAGTTTTGTGAAATAACTTACTCTGCTTCATTACAGGTTCTTTATATACAGAAAACAAGTGAGAATATACTCTTTGGTTTCCTTTCACTAATGACCCATTTGGGTTTCTCCAGAGAGATTTGCAGGCTCACCTGGGAACCCGACATTGCAAGCTCCGTTGAATATAGATTTCTCCTTTTACAGCTTTTTGACCATTTTATGCTACACCTAAGTATATGAAGTTTAAGATGATCAGGGGAAGATCTTTCCTTTAAAAAAAAGATCATTTTATTAAGAGTTTTATATTTAATCTTGAATATATATTAATAGAGAGACTATTCTGTTGGTTGTTCTTCATTACCCATGAATTCTGACAGCAGGTTTCAAGAGGAGCAGTGAGGGAAGGTTGTTACAGATATTATTTGGCAGAAAGTCAGGCATATTCTGTGCTTACATATGAATGATATCTGCTAAAAGTCAGCTAGCTTTCCAACCAACTCTGCTTGCTGTGCCTTAGCAACTACAAGCTAAAACCTGCTGCCACATGGAAACGGATTGGGATTCATGACAGCACTCCCTCTATCCAGTCACCCTCAAACAACAGTAGCATTTCGTCTACTAAAGACAGCACTCATGTCTTATTTCTGCTTAAATCTCCTATAATATAGACAGTAGCAAGCGATGTCAAATGCAAAAATTCAAAGGTGGCAAAGTAATAAGCCAAATTGTTCATTCATTTCCTCCCCTTTCCACCACTCCTTGCTTGGCATGTGTAGGCACTGGGAATAAATAAGCATTTACAGTCTTTACTCCTGCAGAAATTGCTGCCTTCTTGTGTTGCAGGTTGAGGAGGGTGTGTCAGGCAGGTGCAGCCCAGCATTTTTCCAGGATTTGTGTTCAGATCAGGAGTGGAAACCCTCTAATTATTATAGCTGCTTGCTTTTAACAACTCCAGCAAATCTTTTTGAAGAAAAAAATCCCACTATGTTCCATCAGCTATAAGAGTTGCACTAGTTTCTATCACCATTATGGCATTATCATTGTCATGGTTTGTAATGAGAGAAAGAAATCTGTCTAGGAAAAAAATAACTCCTTTTGATTTGTGCGTGGAGTGGGAGAGAAGCCTGAAGGAAATAAAGTAAATACCCCTGGTGATTTTTCTTAAATTTTCCTGAACTGTATTGTTAGAGTTGAATGATTAGTAAACAAAGAAAAGCACAAAGAGATGATTGGTTTTGAGAGTGAATTTGGATTCAACTTTATTTGTGATCCTTTTTCTTAATCTTGTCTCTTGTGGTTGGAACTTGAGGAGTTTCCAGCATGAATATTTGTGAAAGTGTATTTTAGGCTTGGATGCTTAAATGCTTGTTGGAAATCTGCCTGAATATATAATTTCCTTTGTGGTCACATTAGCCAATTTAGGATTCAGGTGTTGAGTAGTTGCAGAGATCCCCCTGTCAGGGAATAGAAATCATCTCATTACCAGGTAGTCTGTGCTACACCGTGTGCATTTCAAAATGAGATTATTTTTGAGGGCTGTTTATATTTAGGGAATAAGACCTGATAGAGCACAACACTGAAGCTTTTCCTTAAAATTAAGTATACTGAGTAATCTAATCTGCAATACACAAGTGCTATACTGAATTCTTCAGAGACATAGTGATAGTGCCCTGAAACTATGAAGAAATGGGTTTTATATATATATATATATATTTGTACACAAAAATGTTCCTAGAACTGCTCAGCAGCATGAAGTTGATCTTGGGCATGTTTGCAATTAACCTCTGATCAAACAGAAAAATGTGGATGAGTTGTAAACTGAAAAGGGATAAAATTTGATTGTGCATTGCAAACTCTTAATGTGGCACTATGCTCAATTTTTGGTAATGCAACCAGTTAAAAATCTAGGTATTTGAAAAACTTGGAGTGGCAGCTTAAAAAAATTTGCTGAGGGGGAAGAGCCCTGATACTACCTTTTCTCATTTCTTTTAGTTTTAATATAAATCCCACTATAAAAGATCTAGAAAAATGAATAATCTTGATTAATGAAAAATAAATTCTTACTTCCCTGTTTTTGCCAAAGGTGGTTTTTTTGGGTTTTTTTTTTTTTTTGGGGGGGGGGTGGGTTTTTTTGTTTGTGTGTGTTGTTTTGTTTTTGTGTTTT